>OOFC01002555.1:0-11904 GCA_900323345.1 Pseudochromis fuscus | reverse complement strand
CAGCTCAGGCTCAAGGAGACATTGGCTACCACAGACATGTGCTGGGGCTCCACAGAGAAATGAGGGAGGCCTGAGAAGGAAGCAGCTGAGTCAGGGTCTTCACTCCTTTAACCAAATATAACTGCAGCCCTCAGAAGAAATGTGCTTATTTTTGCAGCTGCCAATGATTGAACTCACCTTCCAGCTGAATGCTCCCCTCGTTGGACAAAGTCTGGTGGCTTTCTGACAGAACGGCACATCTGTAGGCGCCCATGTCAGGGAGCTGGACCTTCTCAATCCTGTTATGTGGGAAAATAACAAGTATTTAATGACGAGGTAGAAAGATGCACAGATGTTGAAAACTTTCCTCAGAAGATGGACTTCCTGTCGGATTATTTAGTTTCTTTCAGATTTAATTTCAAAGTGCTCTACAGCAGCTGGAAGTCAAGACGGTGACATAACCCAGCAACAAGTCTGGTTCAGCTACTTCAACGATGAAACTGGACAAACAAGTAATAAATACAATACAAAGGTGCAGCCGCGTCATAATCAACGATGCTGAAATCTAAATATATCTCACCCAAAGAAAACGATTAACTAGTGAAGCAGGACCAACTTCCCGCCTCCTACCTGAGCGTGCTCATGATCGTCCAGCTGTTGTCGCCGGTGTGAAACTGGAACTGGTTGGTGTCTGCATACTGAAGCGGCACGCCGTCTCTCAGCCAGATCACATCAGGGGGGTCCTCTTCCTCGCCACCAGTGCCCTTTAGCGAGCAGTGCATGGTAACAGGTTTGCCCAGCGAGGAGATGACAGTGTTGGGACTCCGTTCAAACTCCAGATCTTTGATTGAGAGAAGGAAGAGGAAATGTTTGTTTTTATTATTGTAGTGAAAAGTGAGATCTCCACTTTTTATCTTTTCTGGAGAAGCTGCTCGGTCAGAGGTTGTGCCACGTTCATGCAGAATACGAACGATGTTGGACTTTGACATTAAGTTCATGATATCTTTTGCTTTTCACTAGTTTGAGTCAGGGAAACATTTCTGTCCAGCTCCTAACTAAAAAACAAAATAATTGATTTCTCAGTCCCTTTCACAAATGATGAATAATTTGGTGTTTTTTCATAACTAAGAACAATAAACCCTTGTGTATTTTAACAGTGATTACATCATTTGAAGGGACTTTATCTGAAATAGGGCAACTTTGTTTTAAACATGACTTCTGAATTGTTACAATTACTTACTAATCGTCGTCTTTTAAGGGCCAAAATACAGTGAAAATCCCATTTGTCCATCAGAAGTTCCCGTAAATTAAAGTTTGAATCAGAAAGATATTCAGGTTAATGTGATGCCAACAAAGAAAGCAGAAAACTTTTCACAACCTCCATCCAGGAAGCTGTGGTTTACTGAATGACTTCATTGATGATGAGAATTGTCATTGACTTCAATCAATCAGTCAAATCCTCATCTGGTTGGTTGTCTGATATTTAGAAGTTGAACAGGTTTGATTTTACCATCAGTGAGATATGATAACACCAGGTGGATGCAGAGTTTATCTGCCTGCACACAACAGCGTGGTGGTTATCTGGTGTTCCTCACTGATAGAGGGTCTGACCTGAGAGGGACGGCGCTGGTGTCGGGACAAAGGCTCCTTGTTAGAGGACGGCTGCTCTCGCTGCTCAGACAGAGAGTCCAACACAAACCAAACATCATCAAAATCAGCGTTACTCTCAAACTGCAATGAGACGCCTGCAGGTCCTCTGCCAAAAGTCTGACAGTCTGTTCAACATCCAGAGTTTCTCTGGCGGGTTCCTCTTTATCTCACCAGTAAAATATTCAACAAAAATGAGAAACTCCCGATAAGATGTGGTCATGGTCTTGACCTCCTTTAAATCATAAACCTGCCAATGATGACCACATAGAGATTTTTTCTCCACAACTTCAAATAAAAATGTGAAAGGTGTAACTTCTTGATGTGATGAAATAGATGAAAGATAAAATAATCTGAGGATGTGCAAACTGTGCCTGTTTTTCTGATTTTCAGGACCTGAGTAAATCATGACTGATTCACCGAGGAAAGATTTTCTCAAGCTTGTCAGCCCGCCCTCCTCGTCTGTTTTTAATGGCCAACCTTCAACCTTTGGCCCCTTCGCTGGGACCCCAAAGGAGTCGACCCATCCTTCTCAAACAACATCAACATCCAACACTTGGCTACTGAAAAACAGGCCTCGGACTTAAAACGCACACTTTGGCTGCACTTCTTTTACTCATAACAAATCCTGAGTTTGATACAAACACACCCACACACAACCTGACATCCAGAGTGCTTGTTCTGGGAGTGTGCAATAAATGCAGGGGCCCGCCGAGCCTCTGCTTCACCGCCTCTCTGTAGCGTTAAAAGTCATCACTCCCTTGATTTTTAAGCTTGGCTGAGCTCTTTCAAGAATCTGCGTGACCCTGACTTTGTTTTTTTTTTCACTGCCACATTGAACAAAAACAGCCCGACTTTCTAACTTTGTATCTTCTCGCTGCATTCATACAATAATAAGATTGTAAACCTTTTATAGGACTGCAGACAGACAGAGGGAGAAGGATAAACTGTGTGTGTGTCTGTGCTTGTGTGTGGCCTGTGTCCACTGATTTATTTGTGCTCCATCTCTTTCCTTCTGTCTCCTGGATTCCCACAAGGTCCCATACTTCTTTCATGATCGCTCATTTTCCACCCTGCCTCGACTCCTACTCTCTTCCTCGATGAAAAAGCTCAGATGTTAAATGTCAGTGAACATGCACATACCGAAAATACCCGACACAGTCAAAGCATTTATCCTCCTCTCACTCCCTCCTTTATCTTTCTGGCTTTTTAATGCAGCGCCTCCATTCACTGCCGCGCCTTTGGCCTTTTCTCCTTTTCATGCCATTCTTTGGATTCATCGCTACACATTTTGCCACCTCCCCTCCAAACTCTTTCCCCTCCACTCTTGGCCCCGTACCCCATCCATCATTTCACTGCGTGAGTCTGAGTCAGTCTGACTCACAAACCAAAGCATTCGCCCCCCCTCCGAACCCCTCCTCATCCTTCACATCCCCTCGCTCTTGGGCCACAGCCATCCCTACATCCAAATAGGAACTGAGACATCAGGAAAAATTCTGCTTTTGAAAGCGTCAGTCTGAGCTTGTAAATCAGGTTGGAGCCCAGTGATCTCTGTCCCTCTGTCTGGTCAGACATCCACAGAGGGTTAAAGTACAGTTCCCAGAGAGACAGCGTGACCATAATGGTCAAAACACATGAGCTGACAGGTGGAGGCCCCTGCAGGGCTCTGTCCACTGGCTGCAGCAGCTTGTTGATCCTGAGAACAAATAAGATGATCGACAATGTTTCCACACTGATAAACCTGATGTAAAATGACCTGGTTTATACAGAGTACTTCCTCCAGGAGTCAATAGTCTGACTTCCAGCCTTCATGATATTTTCCTCACTTCCCAGCAAGATTTATTTTAAGCTCCTGGCTTTTCTCTGCCTGTAATACATTTCTCAAATTCCACACTGTTGAGGAAATGCCATGACTGGTGGGAATCCTGGTCTGGATACCTGGTTTGGACGAGTTCCCAGGAAGAGTAAAGATTTAACACACCAGGATTCATGCTGCACCTGATCTCAAAAACATGAAAACATGACCCTGCAGCAGGGTCCTGGTGGTGATCCCAGTCAAAGAAAACAAACCCACCTCCAGTGCCTTTCACCTTCACATCAGCAGAAAACAACATTTCAGTTAAATCCTCAGCACGACTCAACTGAATGATTCAATAAAACTAATCTTTTATTTGCTTTCTTTGATCACCTTGTTTTAAAAGGTTTTTTTTAATAGTGTAATTAATGACATGCTGGCCAGATGTTGAAGGCCCCTGCAGCTGCGGTTGGACTCACCACCTCAGCAAATTGATTTAATGAGTTAAGAGCAGAAGAGCTGACTGGACTAATTGCCCATTACGATGTTTTTCCTCGCACAAACAAGAGACAGATTGGATAAAAAGCTGCTGGTGTTAAACCTTACCTGACAGTGTGCTGGCGGTCACCGGCTCCCAGGTCATAAAAACGACGGTGAGGATCAAAAAGCAACATTTAGATCCTCTGAAAGTTCCTCTTGAAAGGAGATCACCTCTGAAAACGAGCTTCATAAGGAGACCAGTCATCTTGGAAACATCACCAGACTCCATCACCGCATCTCAGCAGCTCAAACATCCAAAGTTGTGCGCTGGGGGAAAAACTTTTTCCTTTGACTTGTGTGCTGAAAACGCGATTATCCACAGATGGGACCAAAGCGAACCAGATCCCGTCGTTTCACTTCCCTTTACGAAGACAGACTGCGCTCCTTAAAAAGTTGCTTTTCCTCTTTACGCGGTTGTTTTGGTTGTTCCCAAGCGGGTGTCCACAGATCTTTAGTTGCCCAAAAAGCGCAAAGACGCACTGAACTTTCTTTAGTTGTCCAAACCAGAATCTATTTCTAGTAACCGAGGGAGTATTTTTAAACCAGTCTGTCCTGCTGTGTATCGTCCAGAGTCTGTCCTCTCCTGCCCACCGGTTCCCTCAGACTCCCTCAGACATTTACTCTGGCTTTCTTCTCCCTCTCTCCCCCTTCAAACACGTTTCAAATTCCTCAACTCAAGTTCTTTCCACCCTCCTCCTCCTCCTCCTCCTCCGCCTCCTTCTTCTCCCCAGTCTCCCTCCTTTTTCTCAAAGGATGTGAGAAACCCTGCGGCATGCTGATTGTCTCAACACAATCCCCCATTCGCTTTTTAATTACACGCGGATCCCCACAAGTTGTAAATAGCTCAGTAAATCTACTGTTTCCCTCCCGAGACACTGTATCAATCACAGACCTGTGCGTCGTGGATCAACATGACAGAAAGATTTGATCCACGCAGAATACAAATGACTTCAAGTAAATGAGACACAATGGGATTAAAAACCTGTTTGCTTAACCTGTGCCACTTATTTACATTTAATAAACACATTTTTGACAAGATTAGTTGCTTGATGTCTGATTGATCATTTTGCATGATTTCTTTTCTTACTAACATTAATCCTAACACACATGAATATAAAAACTTCCGCTGGTAATTTCATGATCAGACTCTAAACTCTGAAACTAAATATGTTCGATCATAACTTATGATTTTAAATTATAGCAACTTGCTGCTAATTAATGTTGCAGCCTTTATGTAGACAATCATATGAATGTCTTATTACAGTCAGCTGATGGGAAAGACTAAAAATATTTTGCATTAAAGAAATATTATTCAGTCTATCCTGTTTGGCTGCAGAGAAGAATGTCCTCTCAATGTCTCGGAGTTTGTTTGAACGTACAGTTTCAGCCAAAACAGTCTGAAGCATCATCAGCTGTAGTCTAAATAAATATGGCGGGCCCTGATTCCCATCTCTGTGGGGCTCATTTAGTGTGTTGTTGCAGGCTGTGATGTCTGAGGTGTGTGTGTTTGGACAGAGGTGATGCTGGCGCTCGCCGCCTGGGAGAAGGTCCTGCACAGTTCACATACAATTCATGAATAATTGATTTGCAGCCTATATGTTGGTTTTTTTTTTTCCTGTTTTCCCATGAAAACGATGGGAGGTGCTGGAACTCAGGTTGCTGAGACCTCGGTCCCACTGGCCCTTTAAGAGTGGCTCTGTGGACAGTGTTGTGTTCCCAGGGTCTTTAATGGAGACAGAGAGGGACTGAGAAAGACCCCATTGTATATACTCTCTTTTCAATAGGAGCTTGAGCAATGGTGCTCTCACTGCTCCCAGATAGAGGCAGGGAGGGAGGGAGGGGAGAGGGTCACAGAGGGGGTCCGGTACAAGAAAGAGGGTGTTCCACTCAAAAACACAAAGTTTTTGGGGCGAGATGGGACTGGAAGGAGTGAATGTTTGGGTTTTGAGGGGGATGGGCATCAGCTCCAGGGCTCTGTGTTTAAGTTCAAGCTCCACCAAAATCCTGCAAACCTGACTCGCTGCAAGACTTAAAGATTTAGGGGGCTTTAGATGAAGCTCGAGTGGATTAACAATGTTTAAAAGCACATGCTTCCAGTTATAACACACTTGCATCAGCGAAACAAAATGTATAGACACTGATTGCTCTGGTCTCAGTGTTAATATCCTTGTTAGTCTCATACCTGCTAAACAACACAGCCTGTTAGTTTTTAACCAGTGTTTGCCTGTTGGCTGCAGGAGATGAGAAACACCTTCCTGCTGCTGCTCTCTCAGCTGCACAGCCGACAATGGACAAACCTCTTGTTCAGACTGGACACAGCCAAAGGACAAACTGCCTCCTTCAACCTGTTGATACTGTGAAAAGCAAAGAGGACAATGACATGTGACTGTCTGAAGTTCAAGGCTTTTCTGCCCCCTGCTGGTGATGTAGGCATCCTCCTAAGTAAGTAAAACTCCCTGTGATAGATCTATGTTATGTTGCATTGGGGCGGCTGTGGCTCAGGTGGTAGAGCGGGTCGCCTGTGTGGGTTCGATCCCCGGCTCCTCCTGTCCACATGTCGAAGTGTCCTTGGGCAAGACACTGAACCCTGAGTTGCTCCCAATTGCAGCTCGGTGGCCATTGGTGTGTGTGTGTGAAGGGGTGAATGAGTTGCCTTTTAAAGCGCTTTGTGACCGAGCTAAGGTCATGAAAGTGCTATATAAATGTACTCCATTTACCATTTATGTTAAATGTTGCGATAGGGATATATATATATATTCCTTATATTTCAAGTACTCGACGTGTACTTTATTATGTGTAATTCTAGTATTTTTTTTTTCTCTTATTCCAAATTATATCATATAAATTTGAATGCTTGCTTATACTAATCTAGAGTCTTTTTGTGAGATACTGAGTGTGCAGATTGTGTCTAATATTTAATCTAACTGTGATTTAATGCTTAATTTTTGGTCAGTTACATGAAACAAATCTGCCTCGTAAATCACCAAACCCGAACCAGTGGAAAGAATTCAGCGTAGTTGTGTGATGATTGTTATTCTGAAGTAACTGCACCATTGTTTAAAGACTTAGTTCATTAGAGCAACACACAGTAAAGCAAAATGGCTCGACTCTGAAACTTCACTTACATTTCTACATGTGTGGCGTTCAGAAACAGAGAAGTCCTGTCACATGGGAAAATGTGAGTCACTGCAGTGTGATGATCTGGTTTTCCATCGTTACTTGGCCTTTAATGACTCTTTAATATGTCTGTTTATGATTTGTTGTAAACTGTAAACAAAAGCGAGTCATCACTCAAAAAGCAGAAACAGGCTTCAAAGAAAATCTTTGGCGTGTCACTGGTGTCGTTCAGCACATTTCACAGAATCTGTTTGTTTTGAATGCGTGTGAAGTGTAGTTGAAGGACTCAGTGTGGATAATTGTTCAGCCAGAAGTCCCAGATTTAATCCCAGCGCTGGCACATGTCTGGTGAAGTGATGCTGAGTGAATCACAGACTCCTGGCTCTTCCTGATGACCTCTGCAGAGACGGTGATCCTGTGTTTTGTTGGTGTAATTACTTATTGTATATGAATATAACTTTATTTTTCATCACCTGCTGAACTCTGCATACTCCACATAACTCCCCTGTCTCGTGTACTGCCACCAGCTTACAATCCGTTTATCCGTGACAACTGTGTTATTAAGGCATAACAGCGTCTCTCCAAGATCCCTCCTGTTACATAATGTTATTCAAACGGTGATAACAGGACGACACAATGAGAAGCGCTTAATCCCCACTTGGATATGAGGGAAACAGTTAATATATTGGAGGGCGTTGCTTGGATGAGGGCACCTATCCCAGGTCTGGGCAGATTAAAATCTTGGTTGGGGCTATCCTCAGCAATAACAGGCTTCCAGCTGTGCAAGAATAATAATCCCTCTGTTTTAATCTGCCTGACGTGGACGTGGCCGGGCGAGGGTGCAGGTCAGGAGGTGCACAGGTTCGATAAGAGTTTAATGACAAGCTATTAGGAATCTTCCATATGTTGTGTGCAGGGCTGCAAACGGAGGTCGGTGCATATGTTCCCGAGACAGGAGCAATATGGCAGACATGACACCTGCTGATGGAAAATCACGGGAGCTTCCTGGTGGGATTTATCTCTCGCCGTTATGATTATTTGGGCCTCTTATGCTCATATGATGTTTATGTGTGCATAAGCGGGGATGGCTCCAATTCTGCTCACAACAGCATGGGTTTAAGGAGGGAAGGCCTAAATAGTGGGGATTATTCTCCGGCTCTCCCTCCCTCCCTCCCTCTAACTGTCTCGCTCTCTTTTACCCTATTTTCCAGCATCAGATGTGCTGCCTTTCATTTCAGTTCCTGTTGCTGTGATGACCACAGACATGAGCACAGCAGGTGTTCATCGAGGCTTCCTCAGGAAATATGGTAGGCCTGCTGGGATTCCTTCATCCTCGTGCAGATTGCATTCAGTGTGTGACGTGTGTGTTGCTTTGATTATGCGTCATGTTTGGGCACATTCTGTTTGTCCCAGTAAATGTAGGTTACAGCTCTTTTAATTACTCTCCTCTCTCCACCTGTGTCTGACTGCTGTTGGTGCATCTGTGTTAGCTACGTGGGCAGAGTTTGTGTGATTATACTGTATGACTATTTTTGGTTGTAAATGATGCATCTAAAATTTTGATGACCTTGAGCTTATTTTTCCCTGAGGTGTAATTGATTCTTGGTGTTTATTCTGCTAAGACCAGCACAGCTCATACAGCTGGTGACTCAACAATGACTTGAACAGTAATAGCCTCACATCAGCTCCAACTCTGAGATGAGTGAAATCACTCTGAGAGTTGCTCTGTGAGATAAGATTGTTTCCAGATGTGTTTTTACAGCATGACGAGATGTTCATTTTTAAAGCCAAATCGTGATTCAGGACCCAGCCAGTGTTTCATGGATGTGTTTTGTTACATCTGTTTTATATCTCCCATGATTTCCTTTGATAGTGGTGTCACTGAGGATCACTGTTTACTGGCTGTTTCAAATGATACATCTGACTGACTGTAAAACACATCGACATTCTAAATCCACTATATGTGAAGTTGTTGCCATGGTTACAGGTGATCCATCAGCATTTCTATACCTCTCTTCCTCTCTCTCTCCATTCTGCAAAATCCACCTGTTCATCTCTAATCCTCTGTATGGAGAAATACAGCAGATATTACCCGTCCATCAACATGTGCTCACCACCTATTATCGGTATTACACAACAGACAGGTGTCTGGGACACTGACAGTCTAATGCCGTCATATGTGTCCTGTCCTGAAAACTCACAAAACAACAGCTTTGCTATTTTTCTGCTGGTTGTTTGACAATGTTGCTCAAAGGTTTGGTTACCGGAGGAGTCTTTTCTTCTTAGTACTGGCGCAGCGTTCATGTCGTAATGCTTCTCTAAACACTTACTGTCTTCTTCATGTTATCTTAAAACTCAGGCCACATGACAAAGCATTTTTTTTGTTTGCTTGATTTAGTAACTGTGTAAATAACTGGTTTGGTACTGGTAAATTAATGGTTTGAACTGGACTGTCTTTCTGACCTTCATCATGACATTTAGGAAGCAACACTGTCCTTTCTACAAACTTCCAACCAAACTATGTTGACAAAGTTTATTCTACAATAAGGACATTTTTTGTTGCTGTTATATTCAATTGCACTGACATTATTTAACATTTTTATTGATCCAATGATGTAAATGACTTGGACACAAAACTGAATTAAGAAAATGTAATCAACACACAATCAGTACATTTCAGAATGTGTGCATTTACTCACTACATGGGAAACTCCAGAGATGAGAAAACAAACCGAACACAAGGTTTGATAAAATTCATATTTAAAGTGATTGATATTCTCTTTCTGGACATTTAGTACAT
Source organism: Pseudochromis fuscus (assembly GCA_900323345.1). Taxonomy (NCBI): domain Eukaryota; kingdom Metazoa; phylum Chordata; class Actinopteri; family Pseudochromidae; genus Pseudochromis; species Pseudochromis fuscus. Next base: position 2,026 of record OOFC01002555.1, on the reverse strand, counting down.
CCATCCATCTTCTGCATCCAATTTGGTCGCGGGGGCTGGAGCCTCTCCCAGTTGGTAGTGGGTGATAGGTAGAGACAACCATGCACACTCACAGTCACAGTATAGAGTAATCATTTACCCAAACCAGCATGTCTGTGGACTGTGGGAGGAGACTGGAGCAGCCACAGAAAACCCACACAGGCAACAGCAGAACATGCAATAAAAACAAAACAAAACAAAACAAAACAAAAAACAGTACAATCTTAGATAAAAACAACAAAATTCTGAGTAAAAATAATAAAATCTTGGCTATAAAAGATAAAATGTTGGGTAGAAACAGTCCGTCTTCCTGGGTTAAAACAACCCAACATTTTTTAGTGAGCACGCTTCTGGAGAATTTACAATAATTTCAAAGATGACTGAGAGAAAACAGTGTTCACAGTTTGACCTCTGCATGACTCTTGTATTCAATCCATAAAAGTTGTTTAATCTGACTACAACAATATGTAAGTGTCCCACCTTGTCTCTGCAGGGGGTTTCATGTTCAAGCAGTGGAAGGAGAAGTACCTGCTGCTGACCATGGAGGGAAGCCTGCTGGTCTGCCGGGATGCAGAGTCCCCACCAGACCAGGTGGTAGCACTACAGTCCAACTGTGAGTCCATAGTGGAGGGACGAGAAATACTTGACCTGCCCAAGTTGCCTCCAGGGGGCAGGAGGGACTGCTGCTTCGCCCTCATCCTGCCGCAGAGCAAGTTCCTGCTGCTGCTCACAGACAACCCTGACGACTGCAAGTGAGTGTCCCGCTCTCCCATTGTGGATTTCAGATGTCCTTTACCCCACTCACTATCAGCTGCTCTCTGCACACGGTGACATATTGACACACACATGCCTCCACATTCAGGCCTCCTTTGTCCCACTCACTATCTGACATGTTTACTGCTGATGACTGATCAGATTGCAGCAGTGCACTTTCTCTCATGTTGTTATAAGGATTTACAAATACTTGGATGTGGTTCAACTATAGTAACAGGTCATGTTTACCTTTCACAGTCTTTGGCTGAAGCTGCTCAGGAAAGTGCGAGAGGTGAGTCAGCAGTTTCATTCATATAACAGCACACTTAGCATGTCTACCTGAATATCATCCAACAACACATGAATCTCCCTCTATCACCCTCCATCTCTGTGATTTAATAACTGTGTTTGTCTTCTTGCCAAGGGTGTCATGTCCCCCCTGACCCTGCAGAGACACCGCAGCCTCACTCCCTGCATCACAGACAGAGACCCCCTGCCCGACTCTTCTAGCGATAAAGACCCCGGGTCACCGAGGGTCGGCGACGGGACGCCTCCTTTGTCTCGGGTCACTGAGCGAGGAGGCTCCTTCAGAGAGAGAGGCCAAAACCCAGGTCTGATATCAGGTCGTCTGCAACCACACGACAGCAGAAGAAACACATACAATGAATAATTACTAAGTCAATCTTATGTAGTTTTTTAATTGTTGTGTGGTGCAGACTCATCAACTGTCTCTCACTTATTGTTTCTCATTTTATTTATTGATTTGGAGATTTTCTAAATGATGAATCATTTAATTCTTCCTGTTGGAAAATAATGAAAAACCAACTCAGAGATGCACAATTTGACAGCATTAGATATTATAATTATAATATTGTACCTAAGATGTTTACACACCGAACATGAGCATCCAGTCACACCAGCATAAAATCTGAGTTTTTTAAAGCAATTTAATTTGAGTAGTTTTTTGACACTTGATCCAACACATATTCAAATATTCTGGAAAGTGAAGTATCAGGTAACTGCTTGAGGTAAATGCAGGTAAATTAATGACCGCCTCAAAGACCAGAAAAAAGCAGAAAACTCAAAAACTGAAACTCCACATTGAACTGATCATTTTCTCTAATTTTGCATTTTTATTAAAATAATCCTCCAGTTCATTAAATAGTATTTCATTTTGTTGATTTCCTCATTTCCTCTCCAGCCTGCGTACCCCGGCGACCTCTGCGCAGTGTTTCCGTGGCACCTCCTCATCGTG
>OOFC01002553.1:9416-33353 GCA_900323345.1 Pseudochromis fuscus | reverse complement strand
TATCTTTTTAAATTAAATTGACAACTGAAAAAAATATTGTGCTTACCATGACAAGAGTTGCCATTAATCTAGAAGCTCTTATATTCAACGTTCATCTTGGAAGCATAACAGAGTGAAGTCAGACGGTACAGTAGACTGAATTTTAATTATATCAAATTTAGCCACCCCTAAAAACACACAAAAGGCTATTTTTGCTTTTTGCTAACGATAACCTGCAGCAAGGCAGACTAGCTAATCGTAGCCATGTTAGCTAAGGCTACGGTTGCATTTGTACTGATATAAGTAATTACTCTGTAACGACTCGTTTTACAAACACATAACACAACATTATCGAAGGCGAGGTACTAGACTTGAATGAGAATTAGGTAAATAAAGTTAAGCTATCTGTCAATCTTAATTTACTTATTGTTGGACTAACAGGAGAAGACGAGGGGGAAGAAGGACATAAAAAGCACAGCTGCACAGACGGATGAGGAGAAACAAGGTGGGTGAAGACATATCAGAGTGAAGTGTTGTACAGGTACAGATTTGGCTTTGAAAGAGTGTGTGTGATGATCTGTCCCCTTGCCTTAGACACTGTTAACAAAGACAACAAAGAGAACTTGAAGATGAGTGAGATTGAGGCCAGACTCCTAGAGGTAAAGGAATTTAAGGGTTTTATTTTATTTAAAGGTGCAATTGTAATGAACAGCATTGCACACACACTGCGTTGATGTCTTCATGTTCACATGGTTATTGTATGAACAGTACAAAATCTCAAAGGGTTGCATGAGGTGGAGCATAGATCAGATGGCTGCAGGGATTTAGATTTTTGTTAGATAAGATGCAGGTTTTGTAATAATAGAAACTACAACAATCATTGTAGTTATATGATTATAAACTCTTATACTGACATTTATTTGCTAATTGAAATACACAGTCAGCCTAATAGAGCACTGTAATGTCAATTATGACCAAGTATGTTGATGAAGGATTTTTTTCCACCACTTGTTCACTTACTGTAGCCTTACCTTCCTCTTCATAATTACATGTAATGCTCCTTTTACTCTCACACTTCTGTCCTCAGTTTTTAAGGAGTAAATACAGGTCAGAGATGGAGAAGACTAAGAAACCTATTGTTGCAAAGGCGCTAGAGGTGAAAAAGCCAAAACAAACCAATAAGAAACAAGATCTTATTATAGCAAGGTTAATGAGGAAAAGGGGCAAACAACTGGCAGAGGCCAAAGCCATGTAAGCAGTACTGGATTCTTTCTTGTTATACCTCAGTCTCAATCTCAATTTAACATTTTTCAGTGTTGGAGTAATTGTAATGGTGTCACTGTCAGTTTTGAAGAGACCTCCAAGTTTCAAAAGGAGAACGATGGTGTGATTGAGAAGCTAACTGATGAAATAAGGACATTAGAAAGGTAGCACTATGACAATATCAAAAATGTAACGTGTGCCCATTCTTCATGTTTTGTGTACATGCAATTTTTGACCAATAGTTGAAAGTATGAAGATTTATAAATAAAAGTGAGAAATTTGGCAGGTATTTATGTGCAATGATTATTTTGCAAAGGCATTATATATTGTTTTAAATCTAATCTTTCTTTTTTATAGTGAATTCACCAATATTGATGAATCCCTGAATAAATACAAAAGGTACAGGGACATTCTGTTTGCACTGTTGCCTCGGATGAGAGGGGAAGCTGAGACGTTGGAAGCTAAAGTGTCGTCTGACAGAGATGCTCAGACTGAGCAGAACTCTGAGCCTCAGGAGCCAGCAGTTTGCAAGGGTGAGTGTTAATACTCAGTGTTAAAGTAGACATGAAGTGGGAAAGGGTCACAGTGGTGCTGATATCAGTCTGAGCTAGATCATCTTTTTCAAACAACATTCAAGAATATTGCTCTTATTCTGTGACATAATGTCTTAAAAAGCACTTTATTAACTCTGAGGAACTAACCAAGTGATCAGTTTTTTTTAAAGTTGTTTAGAGTTGGTGCAGCAGAGGTTCACATGTTCTGACCGGTAAGTATGTATAGTGTAATTAATGGGAACTGTATTGTTCACACACAGGTTCTGTTTGGAGCTCAGTCCAGATACAGTTCTGCCCTCAACCAGAAGGCCAAAGCTGTCCTCAGCCCACAGCGACACACTGTAAGGAAACACCAACACATCACTACAAATCTCACATTTTTAATCTCCTATTAAACAAAGGATGAAAATAATGGAAAAACCTAGACAAGCACCTTAAAGGGGACATATTATATATGTATTGTTTTGGATTTGGCTTCCCTCTGAGACCAGTGACTGTGAGATTTTAAACCCATTTAATTGTTGCGTGAGCTGCTTGAAGAGAAATACCTGGGGTCAAACCAGCCGTTCTGGATTCTGCTCTACTGTGACGTAACAGTAGTTCTGACAGCGTCTGACAGGGTCTGACAGCGTCCGACAGGGTCTGACAGACGCTGCATCAGTGACATCTATTTGATGTGACCAGCATCATCACTTCACTAAGAATAAAATACCGTCCAGTGAACATGAAATAAAAACCTTTTGGATAATGATCATCAGGAGGATGTTTCAAATATCAAAAATTCTAATTTTGACCTTTGTCATGATGAAGAAGCATTTGCTCATAATTTCTCATATTTAGTTTGAAGTCTTCATGTTTAATTCTGAGATTTTTATTGTGTTTTCAGCCCTGGAGCAAAGCATTTCACTGGGGGGTCCTCCATATTTTAGACAGTACTGTAATCTCTTAGCCAGCTCAGAAGTATTAACCCCAATACAGTACTTACCCTCCCCATTATCACCATCATTGACCCTGCTGGTCTCACACAATGTATCCCACTTACAATGTAGCCCAGCTTACCCACTTACTACTCACCGGCCCAAACACTAACACCTCTATCATCCATTACAGGCAGACTGCCTCTCCTCTGATATTTGTCCTTTTATTGTGGCTTTCTAGTCCTATTCCACATCGATCACTGCCAATGCCTTTCCAGTTATTATCCAGTATCCAGTAATTCATTGATGCTCATGCCACTGAACAATGGTATGAGCATCAATGAATATTTGAATGTTCAATGTTTCTGTTCTTCCTTTGTGTTAATCCACACTGTCTGACTATATCAAAAGAAAGTGCTGTGAAGTGTTTCTGTCAAAAACATGAATAAGCTGTGAAGACATTATCATTATAATTCAGGATTCAGTGCACACAGATGTTAAGCAGATGTACCCAGTGGTTATTAAGTGCTAAGTGACACGTTTGGTGATGATGATGCAGCTGAATGCAGACTCAATTTGAACCAGCAGAATGATAAACAATAATAAACAAAGCACCCACATGATGAAATACTCTTCAAATCTTTGTCTGGCTGAATCATGAAACATTTGAATGCTGCATTCAGTGTGTTTGCAAACTTAGCTTTAACAGCCCTGTACAGGTGGCACTCAATCTGTTTTTTTTTTTTTTTTTACTCATCACAGGAAAAGAGAGGTTTTCTGTAGATCTGAAGAGAATGCAACAAACCCTGCTGTCATCTAAGCAAATTAAATTGTATCAAGTTAAATTAAGTGCATGTGAAGCATTGACCTATAATAAATGGAACTAAAGTGACATATTACCTGTGATTATTATAAGATGAATGTTTCACAAAAAGAAATATTGGAAGATTTAACATGTATACAATAAATCATCTTATGCAGCCTATATACTCAACCTTTACTTTTCACTTGGTGCCATCTGTTGGTTATTGTTGGAAGCACAAGTCAGTAATAGTTATCGTTACAGATTTTTCTTATAAGTACAATTCAAGAGACTTACAGTCTTTAACCACGGTCCAATAGGATTGATATTTCTATGAATTTCTAACTAATAGGTTTTGATAGAATAAACTCTCTCTGGCTATGTAATGTGTGTGTTTCACTGACTGGATATCAGTGTTTAGGGGAAAAGGTGAGGTGAGGTTTGCTATATTAATATATTTCTTTATTGAATAGACTCTGATGCTGAGTAACCAACGAAGAGGAGGTTAAAAAACAGCAATCAAGTTAACTGTTGACCCGCCTTCTTTGTGCAGAGGAATTTCTCAGGTAAGAGTTATTGAATATTCAATAAACACTTTTATTTACTTTGAATCTTTATATCAATGTGAGGTCACCAAGAACACAGTGTAACAAAACAACACAATCAAGCTCTGTTTACTGTTTTTAGAGCTTTCATTCATAGAGTTTGCTCAGCTGTGGTGTAGATGGATCTGTCAGTGGTTACAATTCCTCCCATAGTACTTTTAGGAGTTATCAGATGCATGGGTTCAACTATGTCATAAGTATGTGACATGTTTGCTTTTAACTTTTGAATAATTGGACTTTAGTCTTGAGCATGTGTTGTCTGGAACTAACCTTACTCCAGTAAAAATAGTTGAGGCTTGTGTGTATTTTTTTTAAAATAACTTTACTATGTTAAACTTAACAATACTGCTTCTTTTCTGCATTAACAAATCATTAAAATTCACCAAACCTTATCATTATAAAGCTATCATCAAATTGTCCAACTGTTTTCTTCTCATCCTGTTTACAATGGGCCTTTACAAAGCACAAAACCTTAAATTTTCCCATAGCAGAGCGCAGCACATCACACAGCAGTGGGAAAGATAATCAGCCAGAGCTTAAGGCCGTATCAAAAGCCTCACAGTTCCTGAGCAGCCGCCTTTAGAGGGGGTGACTCTTAGAATGCCTCAGCTTGTTTGTCTCATGGTTTAAGTGGTGCACATAGCCATGGAAAGATCATTAAATCACTGTTTTACCACTTGGCTTAATCCCCACAACAAAAGGGGAAGATACAAAAAAAAGAGAAAATGGAGAGAAAAAAATGGTGAGCGAGATTAAGTAGAAACTTGATGGATCCAAACTGACGGCTCTGTTTCCCAGCGTTGCTAAGGGGAGTTAAGAATCTTGATTCCACATCTCCCAGGCTGAGGAGTGGCTGCTGATCGGACGTTCACTGTTACCCCTGCAGTGGCCAGCCTCGCTTGTAGTGTCCGCTGCTGTGGCCATCTGCCGGATTACCCAGCAGGATATATTTTTATAGAGAGCATCCTATTCATATCCTGCCTGCAAAGGTTTACATTAAGGTTGAACTCGGGTGCACTTACAATGGCAGATAAAATAAGCTCTGTCCTTCTTACAGCACCCCTCCCCATCTTCTCACTGTTTGGGAGACTGATAGCACCGGGTTGAAAGGGGCTGTTTCACCGTGGCATGAAAGAGGATCTCGTGCAATGCCACTGTCTGCTGCTGATTTTTTTTCTGGCGCTGACAATAAAGTGGTGCCCAGCATGAAAAAAAACATTTGTATGTGCCAAGTGCGATTGTTTCTTCTAATAGGCATCAACAGGCCAACTTCTCTGTGTTACCATACAGGTGAACTCATTCCTGGGAAAATGTTTTTTTCTTTCTCAGCCTTGTAGGCGCGATGGCGTCCCCCTTTTTCCTCGGCCTAACGGGATTAGTCGTGCCAGTGCTACCCCGGCTGTCACGGTACTGTCTACTTCCCATCTCTCTTCTGGGCCTCTAATGTGATTAACCCATTCCCTGTGGTCCAAATGGTTCTGGAGGGTGGGTGGAGGGGGGCAGCTCCCTGGCATGTTCCTCCCAAACTCACCATCACTGGTACTTTTGTCGGGCAGGAAGGACTGAGGTCGAAGGTCTGTTAGGGCGTAGAGATGAGTGTCTGAGGAAAGAATTCATAGGCTATGACTCTTATCATTTAAATGACAAAGTTATTGAAACAATTTTAACATTAGATTAATACTTGCATCAGAATCTTTAATTTCGATCCACAGGATTTTTGTCCATTTGAAAGCTGGGTTTCCCTTCACCGGCTGCGTCTGCATCTGATCACAATCTATTCAAACACCTCAATCAGTAATGAAAATCTGGTCAAGGTGATTTGTATTATGGCTTTTGCTTTCAAAGACATCAGCCCTGAATATTTACTGCTTGCTTAAGTGGAGACAATAATGATTGCCTACGCCCATCATCTTGTCAAATGTCAGTGTTGTGAGGCTTCGCCTGTTTAACACATGTCACGCTCATTTTCGCCTCATCTGTCGCAAGTCTTCTTCGGGGCATCTGCTGCACGCACAGGACCACATGCCCTTTGCCACTGCTCCGAAGCCCCAGAAACCTTAGCATCACATACAAAAACCCAGGGCTGAGATCACAATTACAGTAGAGAGCACTTGTCACTTCACATTGTGTCCGTGTGGTGACACAACCCACTGTAGCTTCCCAGTATGATGTGGAAAGTTCATTAACATGTGCATGTAAACTATTTTGTTAACAGTTGGCAAGGCTGGACTGAAGAAGGCTAAGATACATATAAACATCACACAAATCACACAATAAACTCTGCAGATACTTATATAACTTTACACTATCTATTACTCTCAGTTGCTCCTTATAAAGCCAACATGTCTGCATAGCGTAAATATTCAAGCCCAACTATTGTTTTTGAAGATTAGAGATGAATATCCTTCAACAAAAACTGTAGTCCCTATCCAACAACATCTACCCTCATGCTGGGCTCAGTGGCGCTTCACGTGAGCCCACAGCCATAGTCAGGCGACGGCACGGAGAATTAGGAGTCTTAATTAAGATTTTTTACAACCCTGCATGTGCTGTTCATATGCGAGACAACAGGACTGAATAGGCTGGGGCACGGTGGATTTTATAACCAGCTGCCAGCTTTGAAACAAACCCCAAAGTTAACAAGAAGATCCACACAATGAAGGAATGTGCGCTACTTTAGTTATTTCCTCGGAGATAGTTTGCGAGATGGTTTGTATGTCAGAGACAGATTGCAGTGTGCAGGTTTGTCTATATGAAAGTGTATGTTTTTTTTTATATTTTAGACATTAGTCAAAGAGAAAAGAGAAAACAATTCAACATTGTGGTGGAAAGACAATACCGTGCATGAGGCGGTAGCACCCGTTGTGTGGAGATTTGGTGGGTTTCCAATCCTGATATCCAACCCAGCACCATGTAATGGAAGGTGACACTTATTGTATTAGTAGGGGCTAATGAGTGTCTAAAAGCCTGTGTGACTGTGTGCGCAGAGGAATCTCATCGTGTGTGTTGGGTGGTAGGAAGAAAGGACAATATCTCTGCAAAGCAGAGGAGGGCATGAAGTTCAGCCTAAAAAAAAAGAAAACGTCCACCACCATCACTGCAGATCTCAGGAGGCACGCGAGGCCTCGGAGAGTTTTGTGCACTTGAATTCTAATGGAGATATAAAGAGGAGAAAATGAGTGGCCAGCTCTATTTGATGTCTCTTGCAAAATAGTTCAGGCAGGTAAACCTTAGCTGTATTCACACAAAAAACCTCAACTTGAATGTAAAACTGCTAATTGTTAACCCAACATTAAAAAGAAAACATCTAAATGCTGCTAGTAAGAGCCACACCAAAATAAACCAAACATATTTAAGTATTATACATGACATAACAAATCACACGTAAGACAGAATATGGCATAAAAATAAAAAAACAAGAACCACAATCATGTGTTTCATGAGCATTTGATGCATTCAATACCTGCAATAAAAAACCTGTGACTAGAGATGTGATGCTGGACTGGACGACCCAGAGATGTGTGTGTTTATGTCTTGTCATTTTAGATCTGTTTATCCACAGACTGCAGTATTTTACAGTGTTACAGCCACAATTTATTCAGCATATTGCTGGAAATGTACCATATATGAGTAAACTATCCTAGACATACTGACACATTCAGCCTGTAAAACAGTGCAGTACCACCTACTGACCACAAGGTGGATATCTAACAAAATGAATAGAGCATCATTAACCAGTGGAGAGATGACCATGTCTCACCATTCTTTAACTTCTCTGTATAAGAACTTGTCATGACTCTTATTATATTACAGTGCTGTTATTGTTTGATAACCTATTGCTGAGAGTGACATGTTTTTTTTATTATTATTATTTTATTGTCACCCATACACTCATTAGGATAACACTCTTAAATTATTACCGATGACCTTTTTTCAGGTGATGATGGTGTTTTCTTGTTCTGCTAAGAGAAATATTAAAGGAAGTGTTGAAGTAGTAAATAGTCACACTGCAACACTATTCAATTTCCAGAGTTTGATGATCAAATCTCTGTGCTGAATCCTTTCCATTCAAAACAATCTGTCAGTTTATATAAACTTCTGCTGCTGGAGTCATAAATAAATGTCAGCTACAGTTAGTCTATACCTCCTGAGCTAAACTGCTAAACTCTCCAACAGTCTGGTGTTTCAATGCATAGCTTGAAAAGTAATGTTGTGACAGTCGTACCTCTTATAGAAAGAACATGGAAATTGCTCGCCTCTCAACTCTTTCTCATTACAGCCTCTTAACCTGGTTTCCATTATCTAATGTGACATTTACTTACTGTGGCACTGAAACCATCGGGTGAAAGCTGGAATATGAGAAATGACTGTATGTACAGGGCTTGTGTCTGTAGCTATGCTGAATTCAGACATATGAGCCTCAGCTTTCTTGAAGAAAAAAACTGAACGCATCATAATAGCAACACAGCAACACATGGGCCTGATTGTCCTTAGTGACACTTAGTGGTCAAACCTCCATCAGTATTACTACTGTAATAATAATGGAATCATGTTTATTGCACATTGAATCAAAACATTGAATCATTTTTTACCTTAATGTCAAATCGTAAATAGTTTTGATAATTCAGTAGAAAACAGTGTCAGGCACCATGGAGTTAGTTGTCTGACAGTCATGACTGTGTAGCTTGCTGATGTATAAATGAATGAAGTCATGTGAGATCTGCTTTTTTGTATGATCCATATCAGCTGATATTTTAAAAACCTACACCTAATAAACCTAATATGGTTTCACCAGTTAGACTCCAATTGCTATTTTATTTAAGTCATTAAATTAGTGGTTGATGTACTTATTCCAGCCTAACTGGTGAATGATGTGGACAAGGACAATATTAAACCAGGACCTTTTCATTTAAAAGAGAGAGTGCAACATTGAAGCCACCGAGTTAACTGATTAAGTCTCTCAGCTCCAAGTGAACATATGAATATCTCTGTATTTTTGTGTTCATTAAAGTTTTTAATTTGGTGTCTCTTGTGACATTTTATGTCACCCAGAAATGACTGACTTGGCAAAGGAAAGAAAGGAGCAACCATTGCCATGAAGCATTCCTCGTGAGCATGAATTGACTCTTTCTTTCTTGTAATTACTCTTACTACCAGAGGAGGGAGACAGAAGTTCCACACTGCTGGTTAAAAATAGATTGTGTCCCTACTTGTAACCTATGAAGATCTGATACATGCATACATGAGTGTTAGTCCTTCAAGGTTCATTTTCTTTTCCTTGGAAGACTTATTGTCTCCAAAATGACCAAAGTGAAACTCTAAGTGGAGTTCCCGGTCCAGAGCTGTCCTGTTGTCAGCTTGGCAGACGTCAGAGCTGCATTTGTGTTAAATTTCTCATTAGATCAGTTTAGCTCTGCATCTTTGTCAGTGAAGCACCTGCCAAATACACCAGGCACACAGCCCTCATCTCCTCTGTGGGCCAAAGCAGCTGAGTGTGTTGGGCATTTTTATCAATGGCCATCAGAATAATCAGATGTCAACAGTTTAATTATCACAGTCCAGAATGTAGAACAGTGCTTCAGCATGATACTGATCGTTCCATACGTGTTTCCTTCATTTACAGAAATCTAATAAGTACCTCATGTTTTGAGGAACTGCATGGACCAGATGATGTAGGTTTGGACATAGAGTTACGTAGTTATGGGTCAGTATTATCCAAATGATAAAGTTGGCCTCTATTCCCAATCACATCTGTTTTATTCAATCATACTCTCCACTGATGTGTCTTCACTCATTCATAGCTTGTGTTGTTTGAAAAAAATGTTGAGCTTCTTGTTTTTATTTGTGGTAAAACTGAATTATTGCAGAGAAAATTCATTAAACTTTTAGAAAATATCTATTAGCAAAGGTCATTTTTAGATCACATCCTCACCTTTTTTATAAGAGTCTATTTACAAACTCCATGTAGACACAGTGATTTACGCCTGTGCTCCTTCACTCAAACAGACCAGTGTGAATACTGGAATTCTTGTCATTGTTCAGAATTTATGAATAGCCTAATTTGTCGCCAGATCACAAATGTGCCATTTTACAAATGCTGCCGATTTTGGGACGCTTTCACCGATGGGTGGCTGTGAAAAAATAATGTCGTCAAACCAGGAGGCTGTCAACTGAAGGCACATGGCCCACTGGAGATATAATGACATCAAGGAACAGAAATGAAAGCGGGCCTTTTAAACAGGCCGGTGCAAGCTTACACTTGGTACACAGGTCAGCCTCAGTGCACTCATCTGCACGTAACTCAGGTTGACACAATTTGACCTCAGCTGATACCCCACTCTGCTGGCCTTTGTTTTCACCTTCTCCCCTGGGAATCACATTTAATACTATCCTTACACATTCTATAAAAATTTCTGGTCTTCTAAGCTCTCATTTCTCAACATTTGCTTTTCTATTATTTCTGAGAACTCCTCGTCCTTTCAGAAATGGCCCTTTGTAGGCCTCTGACAGAATTGTTTCTCTTGGCCTGACCTTCAAAGGAAAAGCTTCTTTAGAGGCTTGAATGGAGAGGCTATTGTTGTTAGCTTAACTTAGATGTTTCAAAATACGTAACATTGTAAAACTGTATCGTATTTTTCCAATTTACTTAAGTTATGTCTGAAACACTGGGTTGTAATTGTCGTCATGCATATGGAGCGCCAACTGTTGGTAAACTTTCCACGAGGAGGTTTAAACGATAAGCTTTACTCGTCGGTCTTTGCAACTAGTGATTTCAAAGATTTCACAGTCAAATGAACAGCAAAAGAGTAATATGTTTAATGCTGCTCAGCACAAAAAGAGTCTAATCTTTGCTTTCTTCTGTGGCTTTAAGCTTTGCGTCAGGCAGTGCAGTGGAGTGTCTTAAACAGCTTTTTAAAATAAAACACCCTCACGTCCTTAACACACGTGTTTTCTCACATAATTTTTCATAGATTATGAAAAAGCAGGTTGAAGTAAGCAGATGAGTTTGATAGTGCAGCCATCGACTCAGAAATCTCCTTTATGATGTAGTGAAGCTTTTTTTTTAAATTCCTCTTTTAAACAGTCCTGGTGTTTTTATTTGCTCTACAACAGAAGTAGAGGAGTTTCCTTAGTGCGACCATGCATCTGCTTTTAGTTTGCTCAGTAAAATAACTTTACAATAAAAAAAACAGACCATTTTTTACATACTACTGAGTGTGATCCCTCCAGTGGCTCAGCATTGCTTTCCACGTTGTTGGGCACAAAGTGCAAATGTTTGAAAACCCATTTAAATTCTTTTTAGGAAGAATTTGAACAAAAAAACCATCCATCATTTAGAGGTAGCAGGTGGATGATTGTGCACGGTTGACCGATCAGAAATAAAAAGATGCCCGACAGAGCATTCAGGATGGGAAAGGCGATGTTCCTCATTTCCTAATTAGTGTTTGGATTCTGCTTCCTTGTGCAGCATCCCGCATTGTTGTAACAAACCAAGAAAAAAGTTGCGTTAGGACACATCTATCTTGTTAGAGGAAAAAGGTCCTTTTTTTACTGGCCGGTGCAGCCGTGTTTATTTTCCAACAGTGAATGGGTGTGAGGTGTGAAGCTATGAATACTGTGAGGTCAACCCACCACGATGCTGTAAATACTAACAGGCCCAGTTGGTAATGAGTGAGGCCACGGCCGAGCTCTCTATTCAACCCTTGAACCAAAGAAACTGAACAGGGAACAGTGTTTTTCCTGAACAAAGATGCACATAAAAGGAGATACATTTATAACAGATACAATGAGAAAGTAATTGTCATTGATCTCACATTAATCTCGTTTGTAACTTCAGCTGCTGGCATTTTGTTAGATTTTAGGGTTTAAGGTAAAACCACTGTGACAAACAGATAGCCCTGTTAGGATAAATAATTAAAATACTCATAGCTAATGAGGATACTTCTGTTGTGTTTTCAGTAATAAAAAGGTTTAAACTTATGCTGAATGCTCAATAAAGAAATTTAAAGGAAAAAAACTAAACATGTAATTAGTTAGTAGACCTGACCAACTGCACTTATTTTGCATTTTTTCTAATTTCCCTTTTTTTTCATAGCAGCATTCCTCTCAATGACTGTGATTAAAAAGGTGCAAAGTGAGAGAAAAGAGTAACAACACAAAAAAGACCTGAAGACCATTTTTGTAGTTTTTTTTAACTTTGTGACAGAAGGTGGTGTGTGAAGCAGACAGGATATTTAATGAAGGGTGAGGATCATTGTAAACAAATGTCTTCATGTGATAATGAAGCATCAGTGTCTCTCTGGATTAAATAAGCACCTATATATGGTTGACCACAGAAAAGCTTCATTACCAGGCTTTTAAATGAAGCTAAAGAAAATGTAGCTGAAAGTTAGCCTTGTCTCAGTCAGTGGATCCTTGCAGAGAGCTTATGCAGACAACAGGATTTAACCAGGAGGACATGCAGCTTAGTCTTGTCCAGACTGAGCTTAATGAAGCAAGGACATGTCCTAAGAGGAGATTTCTACCACGTTGTGTAGAAAACAGAGGACTGACGGCTTATTATGAGAAAGTTGGATAGAGTTCATTTCTACCATGCTACACAGAACTCTGTTTTTTTCTACAAAGACTGCAATAACAGATTTAAACGGCAGTCCAAAGTGAAACATTTCAGGCAGTAGTCTCTGCAGATCAGTCAGTCTGTAGGTGAATAGTTGAAGAGGCTGTCACTGAGTAACTGCAGTTACACTCTTTGCCCATAGGATGTCACTATATAGATGAGAATCTTTAAACATGTCTTGTAGACAGTCCGTGTGTCTGCACCTCAGTGTAGTGCTGGATAAACTTGGTGTTCATACACACATGCAGCAAGTGACAAACAACATGTTTAAAGAATTAAGGTTCAATGAAGGGACTGTTTAAGGAGGCATTGGTTATTATTGTGTTTCCAGGATAAGTTATATTGCCCTAAATCAGACTAAATTTACAAGGGAATAAGGTTAAAGTCAGTCAATCAGTCATCTTCTACACCTGCTTTGTCCACACTGGGGTCGCAGGGGTCTGCTGGAGCCTATCCCAGCTGTCATCAGGTAAGAGGCGGGGTACATCCTGGACAGGTTGCCAGCCTATCGCAGGGCTAACACAGAGACGAACAAACATTCACACTCCCACTCACACCTATGGTCAATTTAGATCAATTCACCTAACAAGCATGTCTTTTGGACTGTGGGAGGAAACCGGAGTGCCCGGAGAAAACACACGCATGCACAGGGAGGACATGCAGTAGGGTTAAAGTGGAAAAAAAAAAATGCAAGCTCATTATATAACAGACATGTGGCTGTGGTACTGATGTTTGAATTAACACCAACACCTCTTCACCTACAGCCACATCCGTTCAGGATAAAACACATGCTGATAAAATAAGGTGCATAATGAGAATACCTTGTTTCCCCCTGAGACACTTTGTTGATATACCAAGAAAAAAGACAAGGAAATCTCAAAATGACTGAGTCTAGGAAAAACTGTGAACCTCCTGTTAATGTTTCTCCACAGATGTGAGTGAACATGAGGCTGGTTGATGGACTGTAAAGAATGCGATGACAATAAGAAGCAACGTGACTCATTGTGATACATGTTATCCCTCTGCTCTTCAGGAAAACTACAGTGTTGATAGACTCCTGTAAGGTCTCTGGTACGACTTCATCTTCCTCCTCTGACTGCACCTGCTGCCGTTTCCCTCGCTACTGAAAAACATCACAACACTTTGCTCGCCCTTGTTTGCGGATTGTTACTTTTTGCCTATTTTTTATTGTTCTCAGCTTGATATCATTGCATCACGACCCCTTAGCTCCCCTCCCAACACCTTTTGATCCATCCCGTTCAGAGTTCGTAGGTTAAGAAGATCAGATTAATTGTGTGTTGTTGGTGTTTGATAAGGAAGATGAAGCACTGGAGGCTGCAGTAAAATGACTCTTCCTTCATGTCTCAGTAAGGATTTGGAAAAATTGTGTGCGAACCTTCAATATTTGTGAGTAAAAATCTCACCTGTGCTCCTTAGCTAAACGGGGATTTGATGAAAAGAAAAAAAAAAAAAAGACAACTTTCTCTTTTGATATTGTTTTAGCAGACACCGTAACCTTTAAATACCTATAGCTGTTTTTAATCCAAATAAAATCAAGGCTAATGCTTCATTACTGGGTATTTTTACATAATGATCCTCATGCTGCTGCTGTTAATTTTTTTATTAACGCAATTACCGGGCTCTTAGTGGACTGGGTCAGAGAGGTCTAATTACCCTGCGTCATGCTGGTAAATAGTTGGAGGTGTCTCTGAGCAGGTGGCCCTGGAGGTAAGAGGGAGACATGGGGCATACCGAGGCGGGCAATTACTGGATGAATTTCACTTTAATAAATGTTGAGCTACATTTGGAAATTCAGATAACAGAGCTTTCTGCCTAATGGGTGCTGCACTGAGGCCACTTGAGCAAGAAAATGATCTGAAAGAGGGTTTAATTAACACAAGCTACATGATCCAGGGAGCGCGTGACAGAATGTTAAAGTGAGGGGGAGAGCACACAGCACAGGGATAGTATGAAAATTAGTGAGGAGGAGGAGGAGGAGGAGGAAGGTGAGGGGGGAGGGAAGGAGGGGAGGTCGGCTTGCCAACTTTTATTTCACAGGTTTAAAGTCTAGGATGTGCTACTGGTGTTGTACATTTCTATGGAGGCAGGGGCGAGTGCCACAAGCATCAATAACAATAGCTTTAACTCACTAGTGCAGAGACCAGAATGCAGGTAATTGATTTGATGTTACCACATTTCTTATAACATATAATACTTGACTAGATAATAAAGTAAAACCTAGGCTCTTTTAAACTTCTGTATTGCGCTTGGAGAAAAGTTCAGGAGCAACTTTTCCTGGAGATTATTATTATTATATAGCTTTATAATTCAAATTCTGACTTGATGACCAGTTTGTTGACTTTATTATTGAGGCAGACTTTGTGTCTCTGTAGGCGCTATCAACTCTACAGTAGCAGTTGATATTGAAAAAGCTAACATTAATCACATTCATTTGCATATTTAGTTTCTCAGTTGTTGCTTCTTTCAGCAGGAGATCTTAAATATGACTCTATTCATCCCAAAATATTCAATATACCAATCAATATACCGACAGGTGAAACTGAAATATCACTACAATGCTCCAAAACCTCTTCTACATCTAGTGTTTTGCTGATGGTGAAGAGTGATACCACTCACATTTGATTGGACTTCAATCTTTTAATTATGATTTGCATTATTTTCATAATCATCAAACCATTCAGTGACACCTCATCTGTATCACTTCCTGTCCTTTATTCCTTGTTGTGTAGGAGTGACGGGGTGACAGAGGAATCCATCACAAACTTTCTTGACTTTTTCACCTCATTGCAATTTACTGCAAATAGCAAAAGTATTGCTGCAACCTGATTGTTAAGCGTTGAAATGAATCTCTGTTTCCAGCTTTCTGATGATGCACAACACTTTTAAGTGGTACCTACTGTTGACCCTAGAGTTACTATACAACAGCTGCGACCTGGCTACCTCGCCCCCCTCCCCCAAAACTCAGCAATGTTATACAATAAGTACTCTCAGCTATTTATATCCGGAGGTTACTTAGATGAGATGTTTTTTGAGTTGGTTTTTTTTTTCATGGGAAACCTACAAGAATGCATATGTGCATGAGATAGCTTTGCATGCAGTGACATAATCACATGTTTGGAAAGTTACAGCTCACATAATTCAGCGTTGCACCTGCATTATGTGTCACTGAAAGGACTGTTTTGGCCTGTAGCCCGTGTCACTTTTTATGTTTTTAGTGTTTGTTGCGCGAGCTGCACTAAAGCTGCACTGTATAGCTCTGTGTTGTGTGTATATAGAGGGGACGCCGGGTTTTGTTTTTGTTTAAACAGTCAGTGTATATGTGTGGTTTTGTGCATGTAAGGTCCTCATGGTTTTACACACCGTGGTCTCCCTCCACTCTCCACTGGAGCTAAAAGCCCCGAAACAGAACGGTAATTGCCCAATTAGGGCCCTCGCTCTGTGGGCCGCAGAGCACTATGCGCCTCCACATGCTCACAGAGTCAGATAATTGAGCTGAAAGCAAATGAACGGATGGCAGACAAACAAGCTACTAGAAAATAATTACTTGGAGTGTTTCTTTTCAGTACCTGTACAGCGAATTTCATTATTGTCAATAGCCTCTAAAGCTGCTCGAAACGGTGGTATTTGTCATTTTCATAGAGACTTGATAATGACATTAATTTGTCTTAATGGGTTGGTTCTATTGTTAAAAATAGTAAAATGAGCAGAAATTGTCTTTCCTCAGCAGGTAGAGAGGACTTCACCACACTCCCGTCAGGCATGAGGAGATAATTTGGTGTGCTTGTCAAATTTCCAATAATTTGTTATATGGAACATGAGTAATGCTAATACCATTAATGTCCATTTTCCTCTAAATTCATTACTGCCCTTTTTCCCTTTTATGTTTTTAATGCCTCTGCCATTTTTCTGTGCTTCAAGAGGTTACACCAGGACTGATTAAAAACATGCACATTTAGACTTTTGCCTCATACACACAAACGCACACAGACATAAACACATCATTTAAAACATCTGTAAGATATGCCTGTCATCAATCCTCCTCTGAAACAACTTAAGTGTCGGTTAAACATGAAATATTGTTTCAGTTTGTTCGAGAAAGGTTGTGTTCAAACAAAACAATATCAGCTTTAAATTATAAAACGGTAAATAATCAGTACATAGTCTGTTTCATTTGACATCACCAGGACTGACACCAGAGGAGGAATTTTACATGATGAATTTTAAATTTCTTGTCATAGGGTGCATACCTTTAGTGTAAAGAAATAACATATTTATACTCCTGTTAAACTACAATTGATTGCATATTAGTTATACAAACATATTGAATTCTTATGTGTTTTGATTTATTTTGAAAAATGTGAATATGTTTTTCAAATAGACATCTAACAATAATAATGTGTTCTCAGAGCCCTGAAATGGACAATCAAACATTTGATAGGCGATGTTTATTATAAATTATCAATTCAAGTGAATTTCAACAATGTATATATTTTTTCTCAATATGTAAACTAAATTACTTAACCAGTCAGATGTTTTTGGAGAATTAATTCTTGGGGCTGCTGTGTGATATTTTTAGTATTTTTTTTTATTTCACATATTTGATTAATAACTGTAACTATTTGCTGAAATGAGCAACAGCTAAAGCACTTTGTATTTATTATAATTTATTTATTATGAATTTATTTTATATAAAACAGGTATTTATCTATTTTTATTTGAAACAAATGAAAACACACTGGCAGTTATTAATAAAACAGAGTACGAAGCAAATGACTAAAATCTTGATACTTACAGTGAAGACTGAAAAACAAATGTAAAAGCATGTGAAGGAAGAAAAATTCAAAATTTATTTGATTTCAAGTCAGATATGTGTTTTTATTTCTTTCTAATGTTTGACAGAATTTAACAAGATAAAGTTATTTTCTGAGCTGTCCCACAGAAATGAATACAATGTAGTTTAAATTTCAATAAAACAGGACAGAGAAGTGCTTAAAGTTTCAGGATTGGGCTCTGTGACAGCTGCTGAGAGGCGATGCTGAAGCTGCCTCTGTTGATGGTCCCTCGCATGTGACCCTTCAACATCATAGTGACAGAACAACACTAAATATCCTGAACTTGTGCTCACAGTCGGTCTTTTATGGGTGAAGTTGAAATAGCAAAATAAGCAATTTCTCCTGCTTTTCCTCCATCGACAGGCAGCGGTGTGTGAAGTGGGAGGAAGAGGGGAACGACAGCATAATAAACAGAAAACTAACACAAGTCCTTTAATGCTGCAGGATGCTTTCAACACTCATAAAGAAAAACTCAATAACACTCACACTTTAAAATGCTCAGTTCAGCTCCTGTTGATAGCAGGATGTGATGCAACATGATCCAACTTTACAAATGTTATTTTAGAAAATAAAACAACTGCTGTCTTCTTTGTGATTACAACACACAGAAGGAGACTGACCACATTTGAAAAAAAATTAGGATTAATCATGAATCTCAGAAAATAATTTTAGATTTCGAGAGTTCAAACATAAAATATTTTTTTCCTCAGAATAAACTGAGAATTTGAATTTGAATATATTTATTTGCGCTGATTAATGTGATGCTCAGTTTCACTCATTTTCATTTTTCTCCTGTTCACAATTCTGCACAGATTTAAACATGTTTTCTTCAAATGTTATCTCTAAGAAAATATTATACAAATGTATAATAAATAGTAAGCAACTTACATTTAATTATCATCTAGATTCATAAGTGACACTCCTCAGTATGTTCAGTTTTTGTAGTTGTCAAGTCTCCACACATTTGCTGACTGTTGCCTCTGTGGATTTATCAGCCTGCAGAGGGCGCTGCTAAAAATCCAATGAGATAGTAATGAAAGTTAAATGTTTATTAGCCTGATCAGGCTTGATGATGAAGTAAAGCCTTAATAATTCTCTCTCCATTCAAACATGTAGTTTTTATTTTTGCTTGTTTTATTCTTTTAAAACAAAGTAGATAAAGGTCAACATAGGATTTTTATTATAATCTATAATAAAATTTAAAAGGACTGATTTTAAACCTGATAAACTTCATTTTTCTAATAAAAATAAATCTGTTGTTTCAAATTTCTTTCTTTCTGTTCCTCACAACCTTTATCTCAAAGTAAATACAATTACGAGCTTCAGTTTCATTCTCAAACCAAATCCTCCAGTGTGTTTGCTGTTTGCATTTTGACAATGTATATATGAAAATGACCCTGATAAGAGCAAAATGTCTGTTCAGAGAGAGGCTCCAGTCACTTCTCTCTCCACATTGCTTTGTAAATATTGCAGGTGAACAACATTTGTGTTTCATCTGTGGTAGATTTTCATCAAGCTTTCCTGTTTCTGACCTGCAGCATCATCCAGCGTGCCTCTGGTCCACATGTGAGTTGTGGTGTACGACAGTTTGAGACAATCTGGGCATAATGTTCTTGCAGATGATTCACATGTAAAAAATATCAGAAATGTATCCCATCACACCTGACACCTGATGGGATCATGTCATCTTATCTTAAGCATTTCTTGGTGTTTGTTTTGCACCAGCAGTGTTTTCAGTTTGTATGTTTCACTTCATCAGCAGGCGTGTCTGTTCTAGTTCAGCCTATAATCCCAACAAACATCAGTCTGTGTCAGAGCACCAAGACAACACCCATTATATATATGTGTCACATTTAGTTAATCATGATTGTATAACCGTTTTAATATAAATTTTTATTGAAATAATTCGATATTTTGGATGATAAAATGAATGATAAATGATGAATCCTCTGCCCAGTGACATGGCTTCTGTTCCCTGATCAAGGCTGAACTTCACATAATGTCTTCATCATATTATTGCATGTGTGTAAATAATGAAACAATTTAAAAAGCGCATTTTTAAAGCAGTCTCTTAAAAAATAGGTCTCATCATCCTGTTTAGATGTAAGTAAAAAGTAGCATCCCAGACAGCTTGTTGGAGGTGTAGGTCCAGAGACCAAAACATCACCAGAAACATTAACAGTAGTCGAGGCATTGTTTGAGTCTGGATCTGTCGGATGGCTTTTTTATTCCTCCCCACTGTTACCATGTGCTGCTCCAAAGGGACCCGTTGGTTTTCTCTCTATATTGATAATTCTTGACCATCCTGTCTGAAGTGCTCTGCGATTATTATGATTTTAGTGCTATTTGAATAAAACTGAATTAAATCCATAAAACTGTGTAAATCAAAGCCACAAAAAAACAATGTTTGAAAACTCGTGTGATGTTTCTGCTTATTATATCGATTACCTTTCAAAATAAAATAAAAACAATGATTTCTGTTTGGTCCATAGTCAGGACCTGTGCTGAGGTTGTTGCTTTAAAACACTGGACACTGTGCAGTTACCAGTAGCTTATTTCAAAATCCCCATATCATGTTGCCTGTGATACATTACTGAGATTTTTCTCTGTTCTGGATCTCTGAAATGTTTCTAATGTGTAGTGACAGAGACATCATCAGATTTTTCACTCTGTGTTTTGAAGTACTTCAGTGAATAACCACGATCCGTACATACTGTAATAACCTAATGATAAAAAATGACTGCAAAGAGTTGCATAAAATTACCACGGTTAATGTTAACATTTCAGCGTGTCCACCCGTAATGCTGAAAGTAAAAAACTGTTAATGTGCATCTAAGTGATACTTCTGCCTGTATTTAGTTGTGTATGAGTCTTTTTATATTGTGCAAAATGTCATAAAGTGCTGTAAGTGCCAGAGGATCATTGTTTGACATGATGACTGGGCTGATGATTCATTTGCGAGGCCTGACTTCTGTTTGGAGCTTCTTATGCAACACTCTGTTGAATAATACTTTTTAAATAGAGACACTCTTACTTTCCACAAGGCCACTGATGGGAAATTATGTCTCAGTGTGAGGTATCTTGTAGTGTTACACCACAACACAACAAGAAAAAAAACAGGGACATGATAAGAATGAGGGATGCAGAAATGTGGCCCCTTTAACTTTTTAGGTAAAACATCAAGTGCTGCCCTGGGTTGAATGAAAAAACACTGCATGCAAATAAGCAGTTCTGTAAGAGAAGGTTACAAAAAAACATGAACTGAACTTTTCCCCTTGGTGTTTCTTTTCTAATGTGTTACTACACTGTGCAGTCCAGGTCATGTGATCTATTCAGATGACCTGCAGAGATGGTGGTCCTGTCTTGAGATGCCAAAGTGATACTTTCATTGCCTTAATTGTGATATCTTTTAACACAATAACAATGTGGGCTGAATAAAAAATGTTGTTGAACAGTTTGCCTTACAACAAAAAAGGCATTAGGTAAGTATTTAACATTATGAATTACAGCCTTTTACAGACATATTGTAATGGTATAATATCAGCCAAATCATTCAGGTGGTCAACAGAAATGGGCAGAAGGACAATGTTAATGTCCCACACATTTCTGTTTTCCAGTTTTTAGCAACCTGTAGTATAAAATTATTATTTGTTTGATTTTAATTTTGAGGCATTTTAATGCTTTTATTTGTGAGGCAACCATAGAGATAAAAGGAAAAACACGAGAGAGGGAGAGTGATAGGGAATAACACACAATAAAGATCGCTAGCCAAAATCAAACCATTGTGATTCATGATTGGTGCTTTAAACCCCATAGGCCACATGTGGACTTCATTATTTTTAGCTTTACACATGTTTACGCACTTTAATACCTTGTAATACATAGCAGTGCAATTCAACTTATACAGATCATCTTCATTATTTAAATATATTTGTAATTTTGTGGACATTTGCTGTTATAAAACACAGAATATCAACTTGAGAAAAACATCCTTATTAATGTTGAATGATTTCAGGCATGTTGTAAGTCCTCCAATAAAGATTTAGACATAAACAGTAAATAGTAGAATTAACGGAGCTGTTTTCAGCCCTGGTGGCTCACAGTGTTTTTATGTTTGTTTATTTCCACAAATCTGTGAGATTTCTCTGTGGAGCAGAGGTGTGATCTGCATCTTCTCCATCCAGCTAGCTTGAATTTATTGCAGCCATTTAGGTCTCTCTTTTTTATTTACTTTATTTATTAATAGGTTATAAATGCTTTAGATTTCCATATGTAGAGCAAATAACCTGCAAGATCCGGTGCTTTTATGTCAACATTCAATTTGGTCAAATAAACCTTTAATTATTATTATTTTTTAATAGTTAGCATTGTTGTTGCTACAAGCGATAGTAGCAGTTCTTTTTTTTTTTTTTACTACTACTGGTTCAAGCTAAAACAGTATATCACCCTTGTGAATAATTGGCAATAGAAACCTACTGAACAACATTAACCAAGTATTTAAATTAAATTTAAAGGACATGCCCAGTGTCTCATTTGAATAATTCATTGATGGTGTATCTCCACCTGCTTCAGCTTCTGTGCCAATGTCTGAATTTGTGTGACGGAGGGGCTGAATGGTGATGTGTGACACACTCCTGATGAAAAATAACAGCGGCCCTCAGATCTGCACAACAGCTGATGAAGAATCACTGACTTTTATTGGTGCCGAATAAAAGGATGTGATGAAAGAGTCAAAGGCTGAGGGAGAGAAAGAGGGATTCAGAGGGAGGGGCGGAGGAGTGCAAAACAAGGCCCCATCCATCACATGAGTTGAGAAGACACATTCCAGTGCCCTTAGCAAGAGGATACATTCACTCAAAGTCACAATAGAGGGGGAATCTGGGAGAAGCTGGGAGGGGCACCCATCAATACACAACCTCACCCTTGGGCTCTCGGTGCGCACAAACTCAATGCCCCTTCCAGCCCAATTCAGTTCCCTCTATAGGCATGACAAATGTACATTTTGCTGCAGATGAATGTGTTCATACTCAAAACAACAAAACAGGCGAAAAAACAAACTCACGGCGTGATCATAGATGAAATTTTTTTGCCTCCCTCCCTCCCTCTCTCTGTCTGTCTCTTTCACCCTCTCCGTCTCTCTCTCTCTCTCTCTCTCATTAATCGGAGTTGGAAAAATTTGAGCTGGGGTTGTAGGATATCTCTGTCTGGCAGAGTTAGTGGGGATTTTAGGGTGGAGGGAGCAGGTGATGGCTTTCTGGAGTGCACTCATTTACACTCCTCCCTTTCTCTCGCTGAGCAGCGTGAAGAGGTGGGAGAGATGAGGGGCCGCCTCCTCTCACTCCTGTGAGCTGCACCTGCCAGGGGTGAGAGGATCAATTGTGAACTCTGACCTTGTACCTTCCACAATACCCAATTATTGCCCATACCATGTAATGTATACGTCGTACATTGAGATGGGGCAAAATGCATATTTGTGTATTTAAATCCACATCGTGCAGGTGCCGCTTTGATTTTCACAAGTGGATGGTAGATAGGATGTAAACAAGAAAATATATCACACAGATTTACAGTGTCTTAAAAAGAATATGGACATAATGAGGTTTATTTCAATGGAATATAAACAGGTATGTGATCCATGTAGCACGACTCAAATCACATATTTTCTGCTTAAATTACAAAATCGTGTTGTCCCTAAGGAAAGATTTGAACATACAAATGTAAACTACCAGACTTGGTGGGACATATCCATCATTAAGCTGTTGAACTGCACCTCTGGTTACTCTTGCAGCACCTGTGTGAACTTAAGGGTTTTCTACATGCACTGTAATATATGCAAAGACAAGTGAAGTGGGCTCTAAGACAAGGTCAACCAATGTTTGTTTGCATAAATAAGGTCACTTTGTATGTCAGAATAGTAAGAAACTCAATCTTCTGTCCTCCACAGGTGGGCTCAAGTTCAAACAAGTCCAGCCAGCAGCTGAGTGGACCACACAGCTGGGAGTAAATTATGGAAAAATAAACAGGTGAGAAACAACTCGGAAGATTCAATGCAACTCATACTCTAAATAGGATCAGCAGGTAGGGGAACACAGAGTGGGTGGCATGGTGAAACTCCTTTATAAGCTCAAAGGTGACAAGGAATAATTTTGCACATGAACTTGCACAGAAAGATCTCCAAGTTTTTGTTTTGGGACGTTATGTTTTCAGAAAAGTTCAGATTCAACCTGCATGGACTTAATGGTAGAACGTCAGAGGAAGAAGTCCAACCAGGTTGAACAAAGGCTACGGTGGGAACACCAAAATCTGAGGGGGCATTTTAAAAAAAAATAAAAAGTTAAAAAGTTGAA
>OOFC01002543.1:63150-81590 GCA_900323345.1 Pseudochromis fuscus | reverse complement strand
CCGACGCCGTGAGGATCCCCAGTCCGCTGGCCAACGGAGCCGGAGGCACGTTGGGGCAAGGGGTTGGGGTGGAGAGGGAGTTGGAGGAGGAGGAAGTGGATGAGGAGGTGGAGGAGGAGGAGAGAGAAGGCAGGGTGGGTACCGAGCTAAATGCGCTATCTTCATCGTCTGCATCCAGGACGGAGGGCTCACACGCTGGAACAGGCGTCCACGGCTGCCAGCCCGGTGCCACAGAGCAGGACTTCACCAGTGTAGGCCTCCGGTCATCACTCTGCTGACCACGAGAGGCAGAGGAGGAGTTGTGACTTCGATAGAGAGAAGACGCACGTTTAAATGAAAAACCCTGCAATTAGAGAGACAAAAAAAACACCATGTGATCAATCACATCTGAGAGTTTTTACTTATCTTCCAACAACTTGTAGCCTGAAGGAAGAGGTTTTCCTTCAGACAGGGTTACCTTAGGGGGACCTCTGAAATCCTGTATCTTCATCTCAATGTCCCTGATCCAACCATACATCTCCTCTGGAGAGTCTGTCTACAGAGAAGATCCCAGAAGTTACCAGACAGCTTTGAAGAACAGCATTTATTTGGACATCTTAATTTTATAATATTTAATCTTATCTGAAAGGACAAGTCTGTTGATATTTTGTATCAGTAGTTTACTGAAACTAATAAAATGCTCAGAAGTGTGACAGACGGTCTTGGGAAGTATTGAGAGATGGACAGACATGTTGCTAGTGTTTGACTACAACAAAAATATCATCATCATATCATCATCTTTCTTATTTTTAACCACAGTGCAACCAACACATAATCTGATTTGAGCTTATCACAGATATATTGAAATGTGTGTATACGTCATCCCATAGTACATATATACAGACATGTTTAGCACAGTTCTATGATTATAAGTCAATCAATCCATCAGTTGACTGAAATAATTAATCTACAACTATTTTTGTCAGTTTTATTATTAATTGCGGGTTAGCAGGAGGTTTTGGTTCTGGATTTGAATCTTGGCTCGGACCTTTCTGTGTGTGCATGTGTGGGTTTTCGGTGGTCCAGCCCAGTGCTTGTTTGGTGAATTGATCAGTTTAAATTGACCACGGGAGTGACTGTGAGCATGAATGGTTGTCTCTTTGTGTGTTAGTCATGTGATAGACTGGACCTGTCCAGGATGGACCCCATTACCAGCTGGCACCAGCAGACCCCCGCAACCCAACTGGATACGAGTTCATAGAAGATGAATGAATGAATGTTTAATTATGCTGTTATCAGTTGTAATCAACATACCATTTATATCCAGAATCAATACACCATTTGTTGCTGGATATGGTGAGGACAATAATTGCCCAATTATTCAAAAATGAAAACAAACATCAATTGTAACCACAGTAGCTAATTTTAAAAAGCTGTATGATCATTAGATACACTCAGCAGCCACTTCATTAGGTATATCTGTTCAATATCTAATCAGCCAATCACGTCGCAGAAACTCAGTACATTTAGACATGTAGACCTGTCCATCAATCTGCTGCTACTGTTTGACACTATCATCATGTCAATATAAACCCACATGTTGAGTAATGTTTGAATGTTGAATCTAGGCAACAGAAAATTAATTAACCACCTGGTACTGGTACAGTGTACCTAATAAACTGCCCAGTGAGTTTATATTTGGTTTTCAAACTTTCAAATACCAACAACTGGTTGAAATTTACGTTTTAAGAAAAATCAAATTTTAGCTTAAAACAACTTTTTCTTTGTGTTCATCCTCAAACTGTGATACTGATTTGTGTATAATCTGTTTTTGTTTATATGATAATTCACTTCATTTGGCTAAATGTTTGTCACGCTTCCTTTTTTTCTTGCGCAGACAAACATAAAAGCGTTGTTGCTTGAAGTCTCTCTCTCTCCCAGCACTTCCCATCTGATCCGACCCACGGCATCTCAGTCAGCTGTTCTCCCAGGGGGAGGAACAGGATATTGTTGTTGTTATGGTAACAGATGGCTGTGCCCGTTTCACAAAAACAAACTTTTCATGGTCCTAAAAAAAGAGCCTGTGCCACACATCAGCAGCAGAGCATTGAGAGAAAACATCAGGACTGATACATCTGGGAATAAAGACCTGCTCTGTTTTTACTTGTGCATCTAAAAATACAGGGGAGGGGGATTCCCCTCATTAATTCTGTATTATATCAACACAGATGCTAAATGTGATAAACAGAGGCTCTGATGAAAAAGAGATTTTACCTGAATGTAGAAAGTTCGGGAGCTGGTGATGATCTCAAAAAGATTGTCTCTTAGCAGGAGATCCCTGACAGACACAGAAAGGGAAAAAATATTCCCCATACTTTTAAGTTTGAAGCTGAAATATACTAAATAAAAATGTATTTTAAAGACATACAAAAAAGTCGATCACTGTACAAGTCAAATGTTATTAAATAAACAGCGGAAATAGAAGTTTAACAGACGTAAAACATTTCATCATGTTGCTTGATTTTTCAACAGAAGGAGCCTTGGACTAATGTCTAAAGTTCTGATGATGAAAAATCAGAAAGCCATGAAGATATAGTCGTATCAGAGCACAAACTAATACAACTTTGTTTGTAAAGAAGAAACTGAGAAGTTATTTTGAATGTACTTTTAGGATGGTTCCTAACTTCAGCTCTTCAATTTTGCCTATATTGTCAAGTTGTGCACAGTGCCAGGCGGCCAATTAAAACCAGGATCTGTACATGACTCAACCTTCACCCTGCACTGAACAACTAATCAAGCAAAAACATTACGGAGGACTTATCATGTACTCTGTTCATACTTACATAAGCTAATTGTGTACATCCACAGTAGATAGATAACCAGAGGGAGAGAAAGCTACATGGAAATCTGACTCTGATTCATGGTGACTCACCCCGACTTGACGAGACATTCGTGGACCTTTTGAATGTCCCTCAGTGGAATAGATCGGAGAGGATCCTTGTCCTGGACATATTCAGACACGGGCAGACAAACACCACAGTCACTCGTAAGCAAAAACTAGAGACGGAAAAACAACAACAACAACAAAAAGTCTGGCTCCTCACCATCTCAGACTTGTAGTAACTAACTGCATTTTCATCCAGAGTGAAAAACCGCCTCTTCCAGCTCTTTCTCTGAAACACACACCACATCACAGTTTCCACACACAGTATTTCTGATTCAAACACAGAGTTAATCTGCTGTAAGATACTGGGCACTCACCACATTTCCTTGTTTAACACAGTAACCACATCTCAGCACACCCGGCCTGATGCCCTTCCTGTCCCTCCCTTCGATCTCTTCGCTCTCATTCTGAAACATTTCATCAGAATCAGCGTCACTATCAGGTCTGTCTTCATTTAACCACCATCATCAGATATCTCAGCTTACACACAACCATGGAAGATTTACTTCTTCTCTTGAACTACATGCCCTAAAGAGATTTTACAGTTGTGTCTTCTTGCCTCATCAGGGTCAGTGCTTTCTTTACATTACCTGGATGGGAGTGTGCACCACCACACCGCCGATGATCTCAGTCTTGTAGGCCTGCTGCTTCTTCCCTCCCTGAGTGTCACTGATGACTGCGGTCACATCAGGCCGCTGATGTGCAGGGCCAGACTTAGGAACCTGTAAGCAAAAGTACAAAAGTATAAAAAAAAAGTGCAATACTCCTGCTGGCTCAAAGAAAAATAAATAAATAAATAAGTATCCAATCCTGAAATACTCAGTAAATACATTTATTCCACAAGTCATTCTGATGTAATTAGATAAAGTCAACTCTTCTTATCAGTAATCTGATGGTCTCTCTAAAAATCATCATCATCATCATTAAATAGATATCTTTAAATAGAAGAATATTTATGAGGTTATATAATGATGTATTGAATTGCAAAAAAAAAAATGTGCTAGTGTCTATTATTTTTATATACATTTGGATAAAAACAACAGAAACTCATCAGTCAGCCTCCAAACTGATCACCTCATTGGCTGGTAAAGTAGGATTTATTCCATTACAACTAATATATATTGATTTCCAAATCTATGAAATAAACGGTGTAGACCACATAAAATACACAAAGTTTATCAAAAAAAATAAAACTCATTCTACAGAAGAAAATATAGTCATCTCACTTGGGTGTTTTGGGGGAAAAACCCCAGAAATTCAGGACTTTCTTTTACTTTGATTCTTGCATTTACATCAGGCCTGTTCTATATATATAAAGTTTTTCACACAGTATTGCACTGAGGCCAAGAAAGCTCAGAAAAAGTGGCAGAGCAGCTCCTCCCTCAATGGGGAAGTGAAAGAAAGCGTGAGCCGTGCAGCTTCCTGTGTCAGTGTGCAGGTGAGAGAAGAAGAGACACACTCTTCACTATCACCTGCCACCGTCAGACATCTGGCTGTCAGTGATCGACAAGGCCACCGGTCAATACACACACACACCCAAAATTATGCAAATGCACAAACTGTTGACACCTTCACCACAGTGACGTGTGTGTTATCAACCATATTCTTGCACATTCACAGTTTCCTCATTCACCAAGTGTGGTAAAGGGTATTTGTGGGCAATGTGCTGGCATTTGCACACGCCAAACGCCAAACGGGTTTCAGTCTCACCACCGCAAATTGTAGCTTCCTGTGCTCAGGTGGAAACAAATCCCCCGCCAATAACTGCTAGTTCAGCTGTTATCTCACTGCTCATCACGCTAAGACATCTGGCTACAACATGATGTGTGTGTGCAGGTGTGTGTGTGTTGCTCTTACAGTGATCTTGCTGGCCTTGTTGAGAGCAGCCACCCAGTCCCTCATGTCAGTCACATCATTGGCTTGGAGAAAGTACCGCCGTGAAACTGCATTGATGACTGCAAAAAAAAAAAAAAGACAACCCGTTTCCTTAACATAGCCACAATAACCACATTAGATCATTTCATCAGAGGTGTGAATAAAATAGCATATTTAATGTATTACTGCATGAGCATTTCCCCGTGGGTCCCTGAAAACTCACCGAAGCAGAACTCTGTCTTGGGCTTTTGC
Source organism: Pseudochromis fuscus (assembly GCA_900323345.1). Lineage (NCBI taxonomy): Eukaryota > Metazoa > Chordata > Actinopteri > Pseudochromidae > Pseudochromis > Pseudochromis fuscus. Next base: position 76,540 of record OOFC01002543.1, on the reverse strand, counting down.
TTCGCTGTAGCTTCACTCACCTGAAAAGAGGAGATAAAAAAAAAGACTGAAGAGAAGAAAAGATTCACATATTTGACGTTTATTTGACTAAGTGTCCAGGGAGGAGCTGTCAGCACTACAGTGCAGTGAAGCCAGATGTCATTATCTTTGGTTAGCTCAGCGAGTGTGCTGACATCTGGAAAACTTCACAAAGTCTGATTCAACTCTGTGCTGCCTGTGACGATAGCTACAGATAACTCTGAGATCTTGTCTACCTGTGAGCTGGTGAATAATGCTGCATATTTCGATTTGTGTGTATTCTGTGAACTCCTACGTCTGTTCAAATGTTTGGGTTTGTGTACCCGCAGCTTACAGTGGAGGGAAACGCCAGGCAAGTCTGCAGAGTGGTTTACCTTAGAGATGTAGGTTAATTTCAGGCTGCCGACAAAGCTGGCTCCACTGGGCAGGTTCTGCATACAAATACAAACACACAGACCCGTCATTGGCTCAGAGTCCAAGGTTATATGGCTTCTATTGGTCGATTTCATTTCCTCTTGCTGTTTGTGCAAGTGTGTCATGCATGTATGCGTAGAGCACCTGGGGGTTGTCCATATACCACAGAAGAGCATTTCCCTGCGTGTCAAGGATAAAGTATCGTCTCTGGAAGCGGCAGCTGTTCTCCTTCTCCTCAATGTCCAGGAAGCCACACACACGGTTCAGCCGGTCCACGTACGGCATGCTGCCGCTATCACATATCACTGAGGAGGATGGACGAGTTAGAAAGACAGAAAGAGATGGACAAAATACAAAGGAAGCAACAGAAGCAGACACATTAATAGGACAGAAAGGAAAAGACGGGCAGATGTGGAGGTTAAATCATCTTTCATTTAGTATTCAAATACACACACACGCACACACACAAAGAAAGAGACCCACTCGCACTCAGCAGTTTTTCATGTGACGTGATTGAGGCTGAGCAGCAAACCCTGAAGCCTGAGGCTGAGCTGAGGCCCTCCACCACAGCCAAAAATTACAGACTGCACTCAAGATCTGCACACACGCACATTTCCACTGAGAGAGGAGAGGGAGGAGAAGGAGGAAAAGAGGGAGGACAGGGAGGTGAGAGAGAAAGAGGAGAGGAGGAGGAGGAGGAGGGAGAAGAGCTGGGGAGATGAGTTCATTAAAATGTGACTCACTACTGACTGAGTCCTCATCACAATCAAAACTCATATACCTGAGACACTCCTGCAGGGTGATGGTGTTTCAATACATTTGCTCTCAAATGGAAATTCATAGCAGACATCTGACTGTAAATTACATTTTTTGGATGGTTTCTGGTTGCATTTATAGTCATGTCCTCATGAAACTGCTGGGGGAGCTTTCACTTCCAGTGATGTTTCTTCTGCATCTCTACATTGACTTTTTCCTGCACATTTTCCACTTCACAGATCCTTACTTTTCCAAATATTTTAATTTATGTAAGGACTTGAAAGTAATATGGCCACAAAGGTAAAATCGTGGCTAACTAGGCCACATCTGTGACTGATTTTTATTTTATATAAGAACAAAAATTATAACGTGACGTTAATATAAAGTATATAATCAGGACTGAATGGCTGTCACTTCTGCCAATACTTTTACAGCACTGTCTTGGCTCAAATTCTTTCAGGAGATGGAAATCGTCAACATTTCCATGAAAACATTCACAAACGTCACCCAACAGAGTGCAAGACAAACAAAGAAATGCCAGCAGGCTGCATCTTCACTGGTGGAACTCCTGTGGAACTATTTTTAAGTCGATTGGCATGAAAAAGCCTCATTTTGAAACTCCTTTGAAAAAATTAGTGGGCTGTGCCTTTGATGCTTCAGTCATGCAACACGCTTTCAGAAGCCTTCTGCAGAAACCTTGGGTGTAATGGAAAAATAAAAAAATGATGCCACAGAGGTCACACAGATCACAGTGCTGAGACCGGTACACTCCCCACACACACACACACACACACACGTTCAGACACATAAAGCATTTTGAGTATCACAAAACATCTGGCTTAACCATTACAGGGAAAAGCAGTGGAGAGGTTGTGGCAACAACTTTGGCAAAACTTTACCAACAAATATAATTTAGACAGTCTTCTGCACATTTGTACGAGCTCTCATCACTGCCTTTGAATTGTAGCAGGATAACACACATACAGCAAATCTTGCCGGCTGAGTTTGTGTATGGGGCAGAACACGGTGTAGAGATCATGGCGGTGATATCAGAGGTATTGTCTCTCAGCTTTTACCACATCCAGGGTAGTGAAGTGAAACCCACCTACACTCTGACTGCACATCTGCGAGGTTTGTGGACAGACTCAACCTCTTTTCAGATTTGAGAGAAACTGATAGTGAAAAGTTGGAGAGCAGATTCAAACTGATGTCTATTTAGCAATGACTGACACAATAACGGTTGGGATATCCTGATATTTAAGCCCCAGTGTATGAGTCAAATCTCCAAATGCTGCAACTTCTACACATCTTTGAATACAAGTTACTACGTAGTTTTTGTCTGGTAAACACATTTTCTCACCTATTGCATTTCTCCACTCGAAAAAAACTTTATTCAACTGTTAGACAACTGTCCTCGCAGACTAAAAGTGACAGTTAATCAATATGTAAATCAGAACTGCACTTTGTTGCATCAATCAACAATGCTGACCTGAAGTATTTTAATAATGTCCCTGTGAGTCATCATGTTAACCTTTATGTAAAACACTGATCTGAAAGTAGCAGAGGAGTGGCACAGAAGCAGACGGCTGCATACAGTGTAATTAGTTAAACAAAGTTCCTCACAAGTGCACATGACGAATGATATCTTTGGGTTTTAGGCTGCGGGCTGGACAAAAGCAGCAGTCTGAAGATGTCACCCTGGACTCTGGGAGGTTGTGACAGGCTCTTTTCCAGTCGTGAGTGACTATATTGTTGTGGACCAAACAGTTCATCGAATATATATAAACTCCAGTGTCCTAGATCACTGAGTTACTTGACTGTTTTCTAATGACAGCTGGAAAATAAAACCACAAGCTCGCCACTGAAGGCCTGGAGTCTGATGATGGTCATGAGCGTGCACGTACAGCGTGATTATGAGCATGCAATGAAAAGTTTAGATGTGATCAGGCTGAATTACTCAGCAACACCTGACTGACATTACATTTGTTCAGCTCAGATGACCTGCACTGACTCACCAGACCCAACGGCCTGCCACACCTACTGTACCAACCGCACACACACACAGACACACACACAGTGACAAAGTGCCACTGTCGACTGACTGACTACTTACCCGCTGTGGAGACTCAGTGTGCGCCACAGCCAGCGCCCCGGGGCGCTACGAAGCGGAGAGGAGAGACCCGACTGTGGTAAATACGAACATCGTAGAGAAAGTTTCTAAACAACTTTTTCAAACAGCAGACATTCACAACACCGCCGTGCACCAGCCTCTCGCATTCTCGCCCATTTGTTTGTGTGATCGGATTACAGAAGACGCGTCTTTTTTCCGGGTTGGACGTTTCGTTATTAGAATAAACCAGCCCCGGATGTGATCTATGCGTCCTCAGAGATCTTCCCCCTCCTCCTCCTCCTCCTCCTCCTCCTGCTGCTGCTGCTGCAGCACTCAGTTATGAGGAACTCTACACACTCTTTCTGTCCCTTTGTAACCTCAGCTTTAATAATGCAATTTCAGGAACTTTAGCGATGCAACTTTGGCCTCTCGCTCACCATTTTGTGACAGACATCAAACATGTTTCTAAAATAATTGTGCAGTATCTTTCATCCTGCAACTGCGATGTGTTATCTCTTTTATTTCTCAGGTGGCAATTTGTGTAAGACAAATTTCAGACAGCTGTATATGAGATGGCTCATTATAAAAGAGCTGTAAAAGGAGGGTGTGTAAACCTGGACCAACAGGAACACAGTGGAGTGTCACTCTTACACCTGCCATGTGACAGGTTTGAGAGGCAGTCAAAAAGGACTTTCCCTACATAAAAGTCCTGCACTTGAGCAGTGCACTGCTCAGTTAGATCTTCTACAAACTGTGTCTGTAAGCTTTGAATTCTAATGTGTAGTTATACATAGATAGATAGATAGATAGATAGATAGATACTTTATTAATCCCTTGGGAGATCCCTCAGGGAAATTGGGGGTTTTATGTGTCTCTTTTGTATAAACCTCTCAAATAAGTGTCATAGATAGACAGATAGATGGATGACCATGATAAATAGCATAAAGCCACATCCTTAAACAAACCATCTTAAATTCAGGTTTTAATCTTAGGTAGAGTGGTCCTTCCCAAACATCCCTGGCAGGTTAAAATCAGTGTTTTTTAGGTGATTCCTGGTGGTGCTTGGCTTCACTACCTTGAAGTGTGAATGTCATTAAGGTATCCTGGTCACATTTTTACACAACTTCTTAATCTGCAAAGTAGCAACTTAAACATATCTGGTGTATTTTTCAGTAAAATGCCTCACATTCTTACAAAATACCGTTCTTACTTTTAAATACAGTGCTTCAGGATTGCTTCAGTTTTTTCACCTTTACACAAAGGTGATGACAGTTTGAGACCTGTGATGAAATCCTGACAGAAGAGAAGAAGATTTCAGGCGATGAACTAGTCCAACCTCCTGCTTTCAACACTCAGCTACTCTGTCTGCAAAAGATCCTGGATTTAGAGTTTCACCTTCCTACGGAAATAACAATTATTTACATTTGCATGAGAAATGTGGTGCTCTGTTTTTCGTTCTTTTGGTAAAATTTGTGTCCTCTGAAGAGGAAGTGGTTGCACGTCATATGACCTGCCTGAGGACGGAGACCTACCTCAGTGATTTCGTATCCTGTGGCGACTGCACATAACTCAAGTCGCACACATGCAGAAGGAAGTTTTGAAGTTTGCACAGTCGTCTCTATTTCTGTCTATTTTCTTAACTGTACATGAGCCTCTAGAGGTCTGCTCCGGAGGCAACATCCTCGCAGCCACACTTAAACATACACACACAAAATAAGGGCGTGATTGTATCTTTATTCAGACGAGTTTGGTGCACAGAAAACGGACAAATAATGCGCTAAACACATAATTACAGGCAACTTTTACTCTTGGAGGTGCAGGTTACCATGGCAACGGCACAAATGAATATTGTGGTTCTATTGTGTGAAGCAAACTGTGCACTATAGCTACTGACTGAGACACCTATCAAAACCACACCTGAGTCACCAGAGCTGTGAGCAGGTGTTCTTCGTACACTTTATTCACCACAACTGTTTTCAGGTTCATCTGTTGCTGAAATTAAAGATACCACGAGAGAAAATGACATTTACTGTTCAAGTTGTAGATGATGATTTTTTTTAAAAAAATGAAGTTGCTGCTTGGAGTTGCTGAAGAAGATGCAGCTTGTGTTTGTGGGACGGACCACACTCCCTCAATTCACCACCACAGCCATCAGAAACACTCATCACAACACACTGTTCGTGTCAAACCACATGGAACTCTCTGCAGCTCAGATCCTTTTTTTGAACTTAGACGGATAACATGAAAATAAAACAGATACAGAGGAGGTGATGAATCACTGGAGGAGTTTAGAGCTGACTAAAGGCCATACGCAGCAGCAGGGCTGTGATCAGCACCACAGGGCTGGAGGCCATAGCCCCTGTACTGTTGCGGTGGTAATTTCCATGGCTGTGACTCCTGTGGGGCCCGTTACAGTCGTCACCAAAGCAACACTCCATCTTGGCTCCAGAGCTGCCGCCATGAGCCTTGTCGCAGAAAGCTTTGTACGTACACGACTTCATCACGGTATCTGAAAAGAGAGGGCAACACGTACAAGGTTCACAGCTAAACTGCTCTGAAGTGATCGAAGATTGACCACTTAATCTGATGTGACTGTGAACCTGATGAACTCCCTCCCACAATCCAACACAAATAGACACACTAGACACACGAACGTACAAGCACACAGAGGTCTGTGGTTATCATAAAATGCTGGGATAACATCCAGCGAACTCAAACGATGGAAGGATGCAGAGGCTGGCTTTATGTTCACTCACACACACACACACACACACACACACACACACACACACTAACATGAAAAAGTTTAAGATACTTCTGGTGTTTAGAATATCATCAGTGAGGGCTCTGAAGTGTCACTACTTTACTCTGTAAGCATCCAGCCAGACTCATAAAGAAGTATTCTCAGTAAAAGGAAGAACATGGAGTCCTGCAGCAGATGGTTACAGAGATGATGATGATTATATAAAGCAAGAAGCAACTGAGAGAGTTTTGTAATACATCCCAGACAATATTAGTCTGTTCATTATTGGTTTTTAACTTCCTTTTGTCAATGGAAACATCACAAGTGCTATTTTAAGCACTGCTAACTTCCTCAAACTGTGATTGCAAACATGCAGCTGGTTGTCAGTGTTGTGCTGACCTCTAGTGAGGCACTTCCACTTGTGTATCCAACAAAATCATGTGTGTTGCATGTTTTCCTGTGTGTATGTTTACTCACTAGGTCCAGTGATGGTGGAGCAGGCGTCGGCGTACTGAGGGCAGGAGGTGGAGCCCTGACGGTTGCAGTCGTCCTCATTTGACGCCACACATGTGTGACATTTGAGAGCCTGGCCTTTGCAGACAGAACAGGAGAGAGCACCTGGCTTGAAACTAAGCATGCATATTCACAGGATGGTGCAACTGTATGCTCTTATCCTCCCCACTGTGCATCACTTGCAGGCACAGCAAGTAGACATCGATATAAAGCTGTCAGTCTACTGCTTAAATATATGACCCAGACATTTTTGGATTGCACTGCTATATAGATTTGATTTATATAGATTCAAATCTATGACAGATTTGCAACTGCAATAAATTATTCTCTTTAATTAAAGTCTGATTTTCCCTGGATCTTCTGTATCACTGTGCTTCTGCAACCTCTCAGCAGTCAATCAGTCAGCAGCCAATAAAATACAAAAAAACCACAAAACAAATCCAGTGTTATATAGAAACTTACTGTTGCAAGCCAGAGAGATGAGCAGTAGCAGGGCCAGAGCAGTCTTCATGGCAGCTGGTTGATGGGTCACTGTGTCTTCAAGGGTCCAGAGAGAGAGTGGATGAGCTCAGACAAGTCTCTGATGGAGGGGATGCTGGGGGTGGGGGGGTTGAGGTGGAGAAGAAAGGAGTTTAACCATGGGAACGTGTCTGAGGGCATTAAAGTCTTATCTCTCTAATCTCCATCTATGCTGCACAGCCAGCACCCTGCAGTTAATAGACTTACCCCAGCGAGCTTTAACAGGGAGACACAGATACCGTTTGGTGTTACAAAGGTTTGAGTGTTGTCACTGTCAACATTTTGAGGTAGTTTGTGAGATTAGATTTTACATTGTTGTTCTCACAGAGAATCCATGCAGCAGTCAGAAGTCATGTGTCTGCTGCGAGTGTGTAACAGTTATCCTGAACAACAATGAAAAGCACAAGTAATGAGGAAATGGGACCAAATGCAGCAGAACAGATGATATTTATGTTTATTCAGGCTAGTGAAGACATTACCGCTGCTTCAACACAAGTGTGAGATCGCCATTTATAATTCACAAATTCATACAAATAAATGACGGGGCTAAAGTTACAAAACAGCATATTTTGCAAAACAAAGACAAATCAGTCGAGTACCAAGAGAAAACATGATATTAAAATGGCACATGTATGTAAACTGTGGAACATCTGTGGATTTGTGACATAAGTGGATTTACTTGGTGATAAAGAGGCTCATCATCACACATTATGACTTTTACAATAGTCACTGACTCCAAGGAAATGGAAAGAACAAAAAAATAGAAGTAAAAGGTTAAACTTTTAGTTGTGTTTCAGTTTTGTTTACCAAACATTGCCCAATTTCAATCAGAGATTTGCATATTTCAAACTGTATTATACAGGCAAACTGTAGTAGGAGTTACACCTTCAATAAACTTTATTCTTTCAGTCGTTTGGCTTATTTTATTGAATAGAAAGAAAATTTGTTTAATAGAAAAAGGCAAGCATTTAAAAAGGTATTTTTCTTTCAAAGAACCACGTCCCCAGGATCATATATGAATCACTTTATTTCACTGATGTTCAAATATTAGTCACAGCCTCCTAAATCCTTCCAGCACTGTGCCAAACACAACTGGTGTTTACTGGTGTGTTAACAAAATAATGTGCATTCTGAGAAACGCAAAGCTGTGAAAATAAACATGCAAAGAAAGCGAATATTTGACAGATAACTGGTGCAATATTGTAACACCATGGAAAAAAAACTCCTAAAAAACTGTCAAACTCTGTTTCATTCATCATGAGGACAGAGAGTGTCTCACAGAGAGAGCGGTAGTTTAATTAAAACACATACAGCAGCGTTTGCTAAATATAAAGCAGTTTTAAATGTCCTCAACCAAGATATAGTTTGACTATGTTTTAGTTTCCTCTCCAGTTGTTTAGGATTCTTAAAGTGGTACATTAAAACTCAGTGGTGGAGCTGATTTAGCTTTTTAATTCACACAGGATAAAGTTACCTCCTTATTGATTTTGTGGACCAGACAAAACAATGCCACAAAAAGTTAACAATCACAGGAAACTCTATGATTGTCAGGTTAATATACGCCTCTGTGACTGATTTCTCGAGCTACTTGAAGAGTCAACAATGAGAGGTGTAAATGCTAGAAATGATTGGTCTGGTTTCAAAGTTACTCCTGAACAAACCAAGGCCTTCGAGGACGACGGTAGTTCCCCAAACAATTCTTAATTCTTTGTTGTTAATTTTCTTGTGCAGCTTGAGTTGAACCTTGACCTCATTCTGTTCCAAACATTTCCCCTGAGCTCTGCTCTTCTTACAATAAAATCCATTTTTACTTCATAGAAAAATACATTTTATGGATTGTTGCTTTAATATAAAATAATCTTGTCCCAAAGCCCATCAAAGCCCACATAACTTCAACGTAACTTCAAAACAAACCCCCGGCCTGCGTTAAATCTGATGTCATCCTGCTGGGGGGGAGGGGGTGGGAATTTAGCTGTTAAGCTGCTGGGAATTTAAGTTGAGTCACAAGCGACTTGTTGTTCAGTGGCATGATGAACAAAAGCACGAGGGCTCCAGATGGCCTCATAACAGGCACAAAATACAAACAAATCACGGTGTTCACATATAATTAACATGTACAGAACCTCCTTGGTTCTGGTCACACCTAGTGCAATTGCAGTACACAGAAAGTTACTTCAGACATCTGTACATAAGCAGGCTCGGCAGGCACGGGGTATGAGCCGCTTCTTGGCTGGGGGCATGCACAGGGCGTCACTGCAGGGCTGTACGCGGGGCCGGAGGGACGCTATTGGCTGATTTCCAGGAAGTAACTCTCAGTCTATCTTTCCCATTTTGGCAATCAGCTCGTCACAGATCTTTGTGAGTTCCTCGATCTCTTGACTCTGTAAAAACACAGTAGGGAAAGATAAGTACAAACAATCTCTGTGGGCCACATTACACCACAAATACACACTGAAAATATTCCTGAACGATGTGTTTCTTCTGTTATTGGAAAGTTTCATCTAGACTCAGATGATGAGGAACCTGTTACCTTCTGCTGCAGAGCTTGTTCCAGAGACTCGTTCTTCATCTGCTCCTTCCTCAGGCTGGCGGTCAGCGCCATGCCCTCAGAGCTCGCCTTTGTACGCACCTGAGCAATCTCCTCGTTGGCCCTGAGAGGTACACGCAAGGAAGGAAATTACCAAATGATCTACAAAACAGTGTCTCAGATCTGTTAAGCCTTTGCTTTGTATCTAACACTTTTTTTCCTCATCTCCTCATACTTGTCAAGTTTCTCCTCAGCATGTAGTTTTAGTGTCTGGTATCTCTGCTCCTCCTGTTTGACTCTGGCCAGATACTCCTGAGCACACTTCTTCAGCGCCTCTTCATTCTGTGTGAGGAAACAAAGATCAGGCACAGTGCTGTTTATCCTCCTTACACAGAAACACCATGTCCTCACATTATTCTAATATTTGATCTTGAGTCTTAAACTGTGGTAGTTCTTCTAACATTATTCACAGATTTTTTTAATAATAAAACCTGGTAACCTCGTCTCCTTCTAATCTTCCTGAATTCCTGCGGTTACAGACTTTCACTCCTGGACGCTGCCCAACATAACAACCACAGCTGTCTGTTCCCTCATAAGCAGCTGCTCTGAACCAGTTCTGGGTCAACCAGGGGTCATGATTTGGGAATAAACTCCTTCATTCAAAGGGTTTTTGTGTGGTATTTGCTGAGGGAGAGAACGGGGTCAGATTTATCGAGTGGCCTTCAATCTAAACCTCTGTTCCTGTTCTCACGACCACTGCCCCTAATCGCAGGACACCTTCCAACCTTATTCTGACCCTAATCCTCTTACAACCCTCCAATTTGTGCTACAATCAGCTGATCATCTCAGCACTTGAAATTGACACTTCCCGTATCTCGACAGGGACTTGTGTTTTAACTGCTTACTTTCTTAAAGCCGTCGACGGTGCTCTTCAAATTTTCATAGCGCCGAAACACGTCTGAGAGAGAGCGCTCCACAGAGTTCAGGTCTGCCAGGGCGGCTTCCTTCTCCATTGTCAACGTGCGCAAAGCCTTCTGGGAGCTCTGCTTGTTGCGCTGCTCGTCCTCTGATTAAGCAAGATGATATTATAACAGAAAGCAAAACAACTTATTGTATTCAGTCTGGTAGACATGATTGTATGAAACACTGCACTTACTAAACAATAGAAATACTTTATAGTTACTTATTTGTAATACAGGACAGTATGAACGGTCACTGTAACCTGACACCCACAGTATGTTATGACACAATACACTAAAATCATTATTACCATTACATTCTGCATTCCTGACCACACAGTTCAGATGTTTCTACTCACCAATCATCTGAGCAATTGTCTTCTCATATTCTGCAACAATCTTCCTGTAATAAGATGTAAAACACAGTAAGACTACACTAATACCTTAAATACAGTTTTAACTCCAGAAACACTGTCATTAAAATCCATAAATAAGTGGTAAGTTAGTGCTTTTTATTGGAGAAAAAGGTAATAGGACTGACCTCATTTAATTGCCTATGTGTGTTATATATTTTAGTCTTTATGTTTGATGTTTTTTTTCTCAAAAACAAATGAATAAGTGGTCGTAGTATCATGCTTTCTAACCTCATCTCATCAACTTCTCTTCTGCAGTCCTCATATTTCTTCTTCCAGTCATTGGCTTCAACCTCCTTAGTGATGATCTGAAAGGAGACATGAAATAAATGTTTTGTCTACAGAATGTACTGAGGCTAAACAAACACACTGATGGCATAATACTTGTTGGATGAGTGTGATGTGAGTGTGTACCTCCTCCCTGATGAGGGTGAGAACTGCCTGTTTTTCAGCCTCACTGATGCAAATGGAATCCAGGACTTCACTTCCCGTTTTCTGCATCTCACTTCCTCCTGCTTTGTTCTTCAGTTTGCACGTGTCTTCATACTGCTGGATGCAGAAGGAAATCAGTCATGTCATCCTTTAGGTTTGTTTTTTGTACATCCAGTAGTAATTAGGGGTCACACACTGAACATCACAAGAATTAGTAATAACAATTAAGGGCAAAAACATGTAGATTGCATTTTGGCAAATAGCACTAACAACATTGTCAAGTTTACCCACTGGGTTGTTGTATTGAGTTTTCTAATGATTTTTCAATGTTCTTGCCTTTTACTTTCAGATGTATTCAATGCAAACTCTACTATGCTGTTATTTTTTCATCATTTTTGGTGTATTTTATGCTCAACATGTTATATTTCTCAGTGCTCTCATATTCCTGTGCATTACCTGCTTTGTCTTTCGATCAGTGCTCTTACAAACCTCAATCTTTTTCCTTCTCCTCCCCCCATCCCTGTCTTCTCACATTCTGTCCTTCCCTGGATTATGACCGTCATATTCTAATCTCCTGAATAATAATCTAAATCCATCTGTCTCCTGAGTAGATAAACATGGTGGCGGACACTAAGTACCTCTTGCTGTTCTACAGCATAGTGCAGTCATCATATCAGACAGGCGATCATACTGCAGCTTTAGATATAATGCAGATGGCACTAAACCCAAAACTGGGCTTTGAATTACACACTTTAGTTGCACTACTTTTTTCATTGAAACTTTAGAAATGACACCTATTTGTATGAGATGAAAAAGATGAAAGTGCCACTGGTGTTATTACAGTCATGTGTACCGACAGAACAAGTCTGAACATGTGGAAGATGTTTTTTTCTGGTGCTGGTTGTGCAGCTCAGTTCAGCTTGGCTAATAAAAGAGAGCTCTAGCCCCACTTAGTGGTCACTGGTGGGATCACTGTTGCAAGTTCTTTCGTATGCAGACAAATGAGACAAACTCTGAAGCAGTACACATGAGTGTACCACTAATGAATAAAGACTGAAGAAATAAAAGCAATGATGCCTCACCGCAGAGCAGCAGCCTGACTCCTCGGGTTTGGATGTCATGTGGAAATCTTGGACTGGAAAAACACAACAGTCATATAAAGAAGAGTTTTTATATAAGCCGCCTCAGTTCATTTACTCTCTGCCAGACCCTTCTACGCATTTATGACAGACCTTCCAGCATTGTCGCCAGACTGATGTCCTGGTTTGACCTCACCTTGTTTATTACTATCTTCCTTGTCTCTGCCCTGGTAAACACTTCTGCCTTTAGTCCTTGACACTGAGTTGTGCATGCACCTATGAGTTTCTCTGGATCTGCTCTGCTGGCTTTTGATATCCAAAACCTCTGCCTGTCCCTGTCCTACCATCTGCCTTCCTGGTTTTCTCTACTCTGTTTGCCTGCTATATCTACCACCTGAGATGCTTGTGTTCACCTACCAGAATGTTCAGCTGATTTTGAAATGATATTCATAGGTCACTGGAGTTGATGCAGTGATGCACTGAGGCCAGCTGATTGAACCCTTTATCAGGAGAGTTGCTATATTTAGTAATTTCAGTGGACTACAAAAGTGGCATCTTGTGTCCTCCCTGTGATGCAGTATTACTGCATTCTTTTTAATTAATACACTTCTGAGATTAAAAAAAATGTTTTACCCCAGACTGGCAGGTAAACATATCAACCTTATATACATACTAGGATGAAAAGCTTCCAAGAAAGTCAAGGTTTGAAGTTTTTAATTTCCAAGTATTTCAAGTATTTCAAGGAGTGACCTTTAGAGGGTTAAAGATCTTCACAGTATTTAGCTTGTGTCTGATATGGGTTTTTCATTCAGAAATTCTGTATATGCCATCTATGCCTTCTTTCTCATTTAGAAATACCTTATCTATGGATATATGTTAATAAATTATTAGTAATAACTAATAACTA
>OOFC01002543.1:48008-63130 GCA_900323345.1 Pseudochromis fuscus | reverse complement strand
ATTCAGAAAGTTTAATTACCTGTTTAGAAATTCTGTATATGCCATCTATGCCTTCTTTCTCATTTAGAAATACCTTATCTATGGATATATGTTACTAAATTATTAGTAATAACTAATAACTAATTTCCAGTGTATAAACAATGTCAATTTGCTTTAGTTGTCTGTTGGAGCAGGATCGGCCTTGAAACTAGATGCAACATCACAAACCCGGCTCACGGGTACACTAATTATGAAAGTACAACTATCAACGCAGCTGTGCTGTAAAGAACTGAGCTTTCTCTGTGCTCATGACTCACAAAGTAACAAGTTTCAATGCAACACAAAAGTATCTGTAAAGTTAATGATTGTGTGTGACCTTGCTGCTGTTCTGTATTGACTGACCATGGCTGAGTGTTTGCCCAGAGGGGAGCTAAAGTGCCCTGAATAAACTTTAACAGTGATCTCATCTCTACACAGTAGAATCCTTCACTAAGTACTAACTGAATACTATACTGAACAATACACTACTGTAACAGAGTGCAGGTGGTGACATGGTAATAAGATAACTAAACATTTTGGGTAAAAATAAATCTTATTTTATCCTTTAACTCACTGTTTTGGTCCTTTTCTGGTTTGACCCCAGTACTGCTCGCCAACTTCTCCTCATCTGTGGCGTGGCCATCGTGATGGTCATCCTTCAACAGCAGCAAATTTAATCATCCACACTAAACTCTTTGTATGTACATGTATGATTAGCTAATTCTACTCCATGAATCAGAAGTTGTTCAAAAATTGAAGATTAGAAATCTTATCAATGCTTACCTGTCCACTAAAGTCCTTCTGCATGGGCTGGTCCTGCTTTACTTTACAGGAGTTCCTGAGTATGAAGGTCAATAACAACATGAGTGTTAACACAAACCAAACCATATCCCTGTAAGTGTGATCATGAGGACAGCCGTAATGATGAGAAGAGAAAGAGACAAAGAAAGCCTTACAGCATAGCTTTGCTTTGTGTGTGCTGAGCTCGCATGCTCTGCTAAAAGTGCTGAATTACGCAGAAGAAAAAGCAGATTAATGATGAAGGTGTTTGCCAAATTGAAATAAGAGCAGGAACACTTGTACAGAGCATTAGAGAGAATTAAAGGGTTTCTGCTAACACCTTCTCTCTTCTACTGTGGAAATTTATTTCCTACGCTTTTTGTTTTTATGATTGACAGAAATTTTAGGCGGGCTATAAACAGAGAGAACTGCACTTACAAAACACATACACAGACTTCTGCACACATAGTTCCACAGTACTTACAACAGAACACAGAGGAAATGGACTTGCTCAGCAGTCCTGATGCCACACAGACAGAAGAGGAGTAAAATGACAGGATTAAGAAGGAAAGGGAAGGAAAGACACAGGAGAGGACGGGACAGGGGTTAGGTTAAACACAAGGTGAGTGCAGGGTTATTATAGTTTAGTAAATCAAAACCAATAGTAAAATCAAATGACTGAGCATGTACCGTTAAATTGGGAAACAAATCTCTGATGAAAACAGAATATTGAAACTAGAGACATTTAAATCTGTCAACTGAAGCAGTATACCAAATACTCAGTTTGGATGTTTTAATGGGAAAATCCTCTAATAAAGAAACATCCGAAAAATAAACAACAATAGACTCTCCTCTTGTTAGCACCTTTTTGTTTGTATTGTGTTGTTTTCCCTGCAGGTCTCCTACAGTGTGAGACAGGAAGGACTATCTGCCCTGATGTGTTGGCATCTTGCACCATCTTAAAATTTGTTTATTAGATAATTTTTCCCTTTTTATTTACTAAAATAATATCAGAACTACTTCTTTGTCTGTGAAGCTTACCACGCCTTGACCCTTTTCCTAACAACAAGATTTATGGTTTATTGCCTATTACTGTTTTACAAAAAGTCAAATACTAAAATTAGTATGACAGTGTTTTTTTTCATTTTTGTCTTTTCTATTATCTTATGGAGATAAGAGTTGTGAACAAAAAGCACCATCAGAGGGCGTTGTTTGACACCTTAACGTCTTACTACCACTAAAAACAAAACAAAACAAAAAAAATCATTTGCTAAAAGTAACAAATCCGGCTATCAATACCAATCTATAAAATCCATGCCGTCCTACAGTCCTATCTATTGATGAAGAATCAAACATAGTCTTGAAAAATTTTAATTAGCTAAAAATCTAAAGCATCTAAAATAAAAATAAACATTAAAAACTATAATAACATGGATGGAGAATGAGTGGATGTACAGGGGAGAAGTAACAGCTGACAGGCCTGTTTCAGATACACAACAGGCCACCACATTCAGTTAAACTGGGAACACTTTGAGCACTTCAGGTTCATTGTGCACAATAGCGAGCATTCACTGCTGGTCTCTACAGGCGATGAAAGAGAGAAGCGTTTGTTCAGCTTGAAAATCAGTGACTCATATCAGTTCAGTGTTAGCCTGCGTGTAACCGTGGCCACTTGACTGGGAGGAGGATGAATGTGACTGGTGATGAAGACAAATTGAATCATGTGCGTGTATGATGTTCTACTCACGTGATAATCGTGTTGTTGGTCTCACAGGTCAGTTTTGTGTTTGACAGCACATTGTGAGAGTTTATGTTGCCATTCAGCAAATCAGGATCCACACAAATGTCATGGCTGAGGGTCAAGTTTGAGTCCGGGCTGGAGTCAGACGTCACTGGAGCCTCGTCGTCCACCTCCGAAGGATCGGGTTTGTTTAGTGGGGAGAGGACAGACAGTGATGGGGGTCGCAGAGCATGAGACTGAGGCAGAAGGCCGGATGGGGAGGGACCCTCTCCAGGACCAGGTTTAGTGCTTAGGGTTAAATTAAGGTTCTGATCCAAACTGAAGCTGCTAGTGTTAGGTGAGGAGCTGGTAAGGTTGTTCAGACAATCAACCTCCTGGGATGAAACTGTACCAACATCTTGGTTGGAGTTTCTGTCCAGAATGTGGTTTGTAACATCAGGAAGATCTGTGAAGGGCAGAAGTAAAAAAAGTAATTAAGCGTATATGTCATTTTATAAATTAATTAATAAATACATTTTAGGAAGGATGAAAAGTAAGAAAAAAAACCAACAACAATAACACCAATATCCCAGCAACACAATTCTGGACCACTTGTAAAGGATTCAGAAGTTATTTCATGAGACAGGTAAAGAAGAAGATTTAATACCACAGAGAATCAAATCTCAGCTTGAGACACAATGAGCTTGAGCTTTACAGTTTTCAATGAGAAAACCACATTGATAATGAGTCAGTAGTTTGTCCACAGAAACAGAGGTTTTCAAGATTTAAAGAAGCAAAACATTTAAGGAATTTTCTCTTCAACTGAACCAGATAACCAGTTATTTCCCACTAAACCTGAAATAACTTTCACACAAGCTGTAAATAAAACACTAATACATCATTACTTTTTTAGTTGGTGTGGCTGCCTTGTTAGCAAACAGTTTCTATTTGTGCATTCAGCATTGTGATTCATTTGGAGTTGTATTTACTATTTTTCTGCTCTGTTTTTGCTCTCCACCAATTCCCTAGTTTACTATCTTGCTTTTTAGCTGATAATGCTTCGCTACGTTCCTCAGATAGCTTCTGGCTGTGTCTGCCTGCGGTTTGTTTAGTGGGTTGAGAGAAAACAGTGAAAAGTTCAAGTCTATGCAGCTAAACCGAAAGAAATCTGACCTGAAACCTACGACAGAGATCCATCAAGTCAAGGGGAGCTCCAGATTCACATGATCATTTTCTGTGAGCCCTTTGACAATGTCATGTTGATTATGGACTAAACAAGATGCAAAATTAATGTAATCATCAGACCAATGAGGGAAGTATCATTAAATGAATATTTTGCCCAAAGCAAAGCATGCACCAGGAACAAAGAACAGGACCCTGCAGCATGCCACAATGAGGGTAACAGAAACCTCCTCTGACCTCTTTCTTCAAAATCTATAAAACCCTCCATCCCCATCCTGTGTCTACCTTAAGATTTATATGTCGCTGAAATTAATGAAACCTCTCTTTCTCCTGCTTTAGTGCTTAAAACGTCTCCTGGCTTCCTGACAGAACATGTTACTTCCTGCGTCTCCACACATCCCGTTAACAGTTACCTAACGACTACAGCAGAAGGTCAGTCTCTGTTGAGTCACACCACTGCTGAAACACACAAGTCTCTATTTCAGAAAAAATCACCACCACACACTGTAAAACTCACACAATGATACACAATAATAAACTGATCTGAACCTCTCCTGTATTTTTTTCAACATGCACACAACATGAATGAAGTCATTGTGTCCGCCTGGGTGGGTAAGATTCACATTGTTTGAGTGACCTGAAATAAACGTTATGTGTCACTTATTACATCACACAGCCAATTATTGTAAGTTTAGCTAAGCTACTGCTCCATTTCTGGGTACTTTCAGGCACACACCCTTTATAGACAAGGAACAGATGTCGAGGAACCACACCCAGTCATGCAGAGTACACACCACCACGTGGCCTAGCAACAAAAACAACATCGGGCCTTATTAGAGTTTCACCGCTCAATGAGAGAGAGGAAAAGGACCCGGAGAGGGAGGGACATAAGAGAGACAATCACTGAGAGAGAAACAGAAACAAGTAAAGCTGTCTAATGTTTCATCTGCATACTGCTGTTCAAAGGTTTGTATAGTTAGATTGTGGCATGCGGTTGTTCCCACAAACAGGCAGCGATTCGTCTGAACCATTTCACTCTTCTAATTATAGGGAACCCGAGTATCAGTTTCTCCACACAGCTGATTTTTTATTTATGAAACTAACCCAGATTTTGTACTTAGCATGAGACTGCTTTAGCATAAAAAGGAGACAGTTATTGTCTGGAGCCTGGATTCAATAACAAACACATTAATCTTTCTGTTATTATCTGGCACAGCTTACCATGTACTGTGGTTAAAATGTTCAATTCAAAGAGCTGAAACATCTAAACCATGCAGACCAGTGTATCTTAATACACACAGAATTAAACTTAATTACTTTTAATGATCACTAAAGGAGAAACACAAGTTTGCAAACATGAGTGATGATTACATTTGTTTCTGTACAGACGATGCTTTCTGGATTATCTATTGCCATGGTAATGAGTTGTACTTGTTTCTGTGTGGGTTAAAGCTGAACAGCTGAAGAGGAGAGGGGGTGAGGAGAGGGGACCAAGCACCAGGAGGCCTCTCTGGCAGCTTCAAAAAGACAGGATTCAACTCCCAGCCATTCTGTGCCTAACTGAAGACAGCTCATCTACATTTCTAATTAGCTTTCACATATATAGGCAGATGTGCTCTGTGCTCCACAGACTCAGCAACATGATGTCCCAATCAAGGAGTTACACACTGCACTGTCAAAACACAATTTACCATGAATACTCCCGACCTGAGAGTATTCAGTGTCATCATTAAGGTGTGATAGAGTGTGACCAGCACAGATATCTCACCTGTGTTATTGGAGTTGTCCAGTGTGCTCAGCAGCTTCACAACACCTGGAGACTCAGCCTCTGGAGTCTCGAAGGTCCCCTCCGAGTCCGAACTGTGGGAGAGAGGAATACACAGTTTTGATTTCATGTCTGTCAACTATGTCCAAGCCTATTTATTTAAATACAGATACAGAAACTAGCAAAGAGTTGGTAAGGACAGGGCAAAAGCTACAACTGAGCTAGTGTATTTGGGATATTATCTGGAACTAAAGATGATATTTGAAATGGAGATCAAACTGAAACTGAGAAAAATGACTGTGTGTTCCACAACACAGTGATAAAAAACACACACATTGCCTTTTTAAACCTATAAGAAATCTTTTCAAACAACAGTCTTCTGTCTTTGAGAACAGAGAGGCATTGAGAAGGTTGAAAACTACAGATAGGAGCTATAAACAGCTCAGAAATGATGTACACATAGCTTGAAGTCTCTGGTCATGTGTTGCAGTGCCAGATCCCCTCTAACAACTAATGGTAATGGCTTTTCAATATTGATTTTCTGTTTTCCTAAAGTCACATAAAAACAATGGACTTTAAAGTTCAAAGCAGCTCAAAATAAACAAGCTGCTTTTATTCTAAAGGAAGTCAGAGGAAGGGAGAGGAGAGGAAACAAAGTCCTGCAAGGCCACCTGCATCCTTTGCTCCTCAATGGAGACACACACACACACACACACACACAGTCTTTTGGTCTGCTGTGTCAGCTGCCTAGACACCCAGCCCAAATTTATTTCCAAACTGTGGAGAGACAAAAAGGAAGGGAGAGCCGACAGTGAGAGTTTGTGTGTGTGTTTATGTATATATGTGTGTGTGTGTGTGTTCCCAGCCACTTGAATGCACATCAAAACGTCCGCACTCTAATGAAAAACAGCACAACGACGAGGAACAAAGCTCACAGCGCCAGTACCCAACCACACACTCTGATAACCAGTTCACACAAACACATTCACACACTCTGGGCCTCTTTACACCACTGCCATCCAGAGCTAATCCTTATATACATAACCACCCCCTCCCCACAGCGCACACATTGAATCACGTCCCGGTGATGGCCCCAGCGTCTGCGATCTTGGATGGTTACTTAGAAACTAGAAATGGACAGGAAAGAAAATCAAAAGCTTCGGAAACTGTGGCTTTTTTTCCCCCTTCCCCCAGTTTTCAACAACTGTTCCCCAACTGCCAAATAGCCTTCGCACACACACACACACACACACACACACACACACACATACAAACCCAGGCCTAGTCATATCCTCAATGTTTGGTGTCTCAAAGAAACAGGATGGCGCACGTAAAGCAGCCACTCACATAAAAGCACTTTGGGTATTTTTACTGACAGTCAGTTTTTAGCACATGACAGCATGACCCAGCCCTTGGGAACAACAACACAGGAAAGAATCTGAGATTATACCCCAGCATCAATCAGTTCGACTGTTTGTGTGATGCTGCGTTGGTGTGTGTGTGTGTGTGTGTGTATATCCACCACCTGTCAGTATGACTCAGGGGAATCTGCAATCATCGCACAAACACCCCCACTCACAATCAATCTGCTGGAGTCCACAAAGCTTTTCTTTCTGAGTTTATTTCTTTTACAGAAGCTGCCATCTTTCTGTCTTTAGTTTCCCACACACACACTAACATCTCTCTGTCCTCCTTACTTGTCCTCTCTGTCATCCTTCGCTCTGGGCTCATCGTCTCCTGCGCCTCCAGTCACGGCTGACCACGTCCATTTAGCCCACTGGACCGGAGACAACCAAGACATCCCTGCAACACGTTGAGTCCTTAAACCGATGCCACCTCAAAGATTTATGGGTAAACTTCTGCTTCTTCTGGATCACTTTAGATTGTCACTGCTGCCAATCAAAATGACCAATATTGATAATCTTCCACAGTTGTAAACACTGTTAAAAGGAAGCTGTCAATCAGTCTTTTGACTTCCTTCTTGCTTGTTGTATGGCTGTCTCACTTCCTCCTCTTGCTTAGCCGCTTAGCTTCACCATCCTGCTCTTCTGTGTTGTTGACGCTCGGGAGAGAGAAACGTGCCTCACGCTGCTGCAGCTGCTTCTTGTTGCTGCTCGCCTCTCCACAGCACTGACTCACACAGTGCAGATTACTGGAGCATCAGTAGTCACTCCCCTCCCGGCTCCCCTCCTTCTCCCTCTCTCTGCTCTCTGTCTGTGTGGACGATCAGCTGGTTAACAGACATCAGCTCGCCATGCTCCCACATGTTTACTAACTCGCTCGCTGGCTCTCCCCTCCCTGATGCTTGCAGGGTTTGACAATTGGAGCGGAGGGGAGGGGAAGTGGGGGAGGAGAGGCAATACTTCCTGTTTTAGGAGGTAAAAAGAGTCTGGCTGCTCTCACAGACTACCAGACATTTGTGTCTACTAGGTGCGGTATGCTAAATTTTAAAAGACATACGTAGATTCATTTCCATTTAGATGATCCTAAACTTCCCCTGTAGTATCTTACATTGCTGAGATTATGCTTTAATAAACAAAAACCTCTATATAATTAGTTATGACTACACATTTTATCACAGGAAAATCCCTACTTTCATATACCTATGATATTTTGATATTTCCACTATGTCCTTTATCACTTCAGTTGCTTTGAAACAGGAGTTGTTTCTTTCTCTGGACTGAAGAAAATTTCATACATAGTAAGCAACTGAGCTGTGGTCATCCTCTGTGTCCACTGTGAGTTGTTAATGGTGTGTTTACTTAGCAGTGGGTAAGTATGACTGTGACAAAGAGCTTTGCTAAATAAAAGAGAGCTCTGTCTTCTTATTCTCCCTGCAAGAGGAGACAAAAGCAAATATTTTTCATACAGGGCAAAGGATGTGCTCTTTATATGTCTAACTGCCACAGATGGATAAAATCTGAACAGAGAATTTAGCCATCAGCGCAATGATGTGTAACCAATCTAACCTCTTTTCTCACTAAAAACATCCAAGCCAGACAGCAAACAGATCAATACCACAAACCTAGATTCAGCTCTAACCATCACGCCAGCAGAAAAGTAATTCAGATGAAAGCTCTCATCACGGTTCACACATGTGCCTGTGAAGCTGATCATGGCTTATGTAACTTTAAGTCCCGGCTTTCACATTTTTTCATCTCTCTCTTTCTCTCCCTCTCTCTGAGTATCTAGGCCAGATCAGATGTGTTCTTTGAAAAAACGTGGACCATGACTAATCCAATAACAAGAGGATGGTGCAGCCACTGTGAACAAGGTGAACAGGGAAATAAAAGGAAGGTGCAAAGATGCTTTGCTTTTCAGTTGCTCTTTGAGCTTCTCTTCCTGCTGTTTACTGCTCGCACATGAAACTCATGGACGGAAAGACAGAGGCTCCGTTGTCACACTGAGCTGCTCCTATAGAGACACACAGGCAGATGGAGGAGAAAACATGTACCGACACACAATGTCACACACTGGTGAACACAGAGAATGAAGCCTTGTTCAATGTATAATAGCTGGACAGAAAAACGGAGCAAATCAGAAGCATGGCTGATAGAAAACAGCAGTAATTAAAATGAGTGGAGGGAAAGAGAGGAAGATAATAGGGATGAAAATATTTTGGGTGTCAATGGGAAAGAGAAAGAAAGTGAAGTTCAGGTAGGACTAGAATCTCAAACATTTGTTTTTGTTTCTTTGACATTCTTAACATTGTCTCCTTTGTTTCCTTATCTGTCAGTCAGGACAGTTGAGAGGACAAACCTGTCTGTCCTACAGGGTAAGATCAGTCCAAAATGAACAAAGCGCCTCCAGCAGTGCACTCAGATGTAATGGACATCTTGTGCTGCACAAACTGTTTACCCTGCTACATCTTCAAGCTGTGGATGCACCCCTGGATGCAGAAACCACATGTTTTTAAACAGGCGTGAAGATGGCATGGATAGATGGAGTGAGAATATCACCGACTCTCTCCCAGGCAGAGCCATGAACCACAAACAGAGAGGAAGTAAGAAAACAGGGAAGAGAATCAGCTCTTATGTAATACCTTGAAACCACAAATAGCACATGGAGTAGAAGTGGTTACAGCCCACACACACACATACATCCATATATGATCCAGGGCTGCCATCACAGCACACACACAGACTGGGCTGGCAGATAAATAGACACATTACATCAAACACACTCGACACCAGCTATTTTGTGCATTTGCTGTTGATCCAGAGAGAACGCACATCCTTAATCATCAATTATATTTTGACTGATAGCAGCATGTGTGGGTATGAGCTAAGAATAAATCAGCCAGGATGAACGTGTCTGCCATCTACAACAGAGGTGATGTGATCCTGCATGAGATAACAGAGAGGGAATTAGTGAGGCATCTCAACTATGACAAGCTGTTTATCTATGCTCTCTATCCTCTGCATGATCAGTTAAGGGTAGCCAGTAGTGTGACTGTGTGACCATCAGAGTTTTTTCTTTTATTTTATCTTGATAATATAAGACAAACTATACTCTCATGGAGCTGACACTGCAGTTTTTGGATGGTCTTTTCTCTCTGATGAAGTTTTAGAGCAAAGAAAAGGGGACTTTCACACTTGGATTTTATTGAAAGATCAGCTATCAGTAGGATTAACCACTTACCCAAGCCAGCTGTGGATATTAATTTGGATTACAAAGTCTTTTTGCCAGACTTTTGTAGAAAATCACAAGATGTGTAAATGGTTCTTGGAATGGTGACAAAAGAAGGAATACAGAGGTTTCAGTACTCCCTCTGTCTATCATTTCTATTGGTTGTATATTGAAAGGACAAAGCTAATGTGACATCACCTGTTGGTTTGAGGACTTGCTTTCTGAAGCCAGTAGATCGGCATTTGAACATCACCATGTTGGTTGTATGGAGCCAGAAGTGACCATAATTGTATATGAACAGAGGCGTGAGGAGGTGGGTCCAACCCTTAAACCCGAGGTCACTGCCCAATGTAGACTCGACTTCACCGTCAGTCTCACTGGAGAACAGACAGATTGATCAAGCTAACCACAACCCTAAATCTTCCTCTTTTTGAAGCATAATATCTGCTTTTTTCAGATGCACCACCAGATCACTGATAATAATTAACTTTAGCTAATGACATCAGAATGACTTAGGGAAAAAAATTAATAACTGAGTATGTCATGATTGAAACTGGAGCTGGCCTCCAGTGGCCGCTGGGAGTATTGCACTTTTGTCCATTTCTATATACAGCCTATGATCTTTTCCAACAAATACAATAGACTATCCACCATGAGTTCAGATTTTTTTTTTATTTATTTATTTCAAAATTGACTCTTTAATCATCAGCAATTAATTTAGTTTATTAATCAGTGACATTTGATCAGTTTTGGAGTTGTCTGCTTTGCCTTGATTAATTTGCAAGAACTATTCCAACTGCATAAAGTCTACTGCTATATACATTGGACTCATTGCTTCTTAAGAACTGTGGCTCAAAGGTAAAGTGTGTTAAACATCTTTAAGGTTCCTATATGTTACTCTAGCCTCTAAAAATAATAGATCCTTGTAACTTATTGTCCAATTTAAATGGTTTAGAGGAGAGTTGCTATGAATGGGTGTGGCCAGTACCAGTGTCCAGTTGGTGGCTGTTCAGTTGAGGTGATGTATTGGTGGTAACAGGGTAGGTGTCCAGATGAAGGCAGTTAGAAGCTAAACGTGTCTCCTCGCTCTCAGCTTAAATAGTTTATCAGTAACTTCATCTGAGTAATACCAGTGGAGCTGATAACAGGATCCTTTCAAAGGGGGCTTACTTTTGGGATCTTACACTGCATTTTACATTTTTATTTTATGTATTTCATTATGTTCTTTGTATTTTACATTGAAGCATTTGTGTTTCACTGGGCTGTGAGTCAATAAAGTTAAGCTGAAGCTGTATGACATTTGTTCAGGTCATTCACTGTTCAAAGCCATCACCAGCTTTCATTCAGCGCCATCCTCAAGACAAACTATACTTTTTAATCCTCACTACAGCTAAGAATAACAGAGTGCTCTGTATGTTTTGCAGCCAACATTTTCATTTTGCAGACTGTAATTGCAGCTTTCATTCTTTTAATTTTAGATGAAACTCTAGCCTTGTTTCAATTAGAAGTTACATTTGAATGACTGTACAAAATGGTGTTTCTAAATATTTCTTGATTTTATCAACATTCACACAGTACTATACACAATACACAAATGTCAAAAAGCAAAAGATGCAATGAGATAAACATGTCAGCAATTACAACATAAATGCTCCTCTTCCTAATGAATTTCTGCACAGAGTTGAAATGAGCAGACATTGTAAATATTGCATACACTTCAGCATGTCCAATGAATCATATGAAAAGACAGACAGGTGAACCAACTCTGCATCTAATCCAGGGTTTCTCAATTCTGGTCCTCGGACCCCCCCATCCTGCATGTTTTAGATGTGTCCCTCTTCCAACACACCTGATTCAAATGACCAGGATCGTTAGCAAGCTTCTGCAGACCTTAATGGTGAGCTGGTCATTTGAATCAGGTGTGTTGGAAGAGGGACACATCTAAAACATGCAGGATAGCGGCCCTTGAGGACCAGGATTGGACACCCCGGTTTGATCGAAACAGGATAATATGGCTGAGTCATGTGTTGCCTTGTTATATGCTATGGCTCCATCTAGAGGTCATTATTGGAGCTACAGTCCTCACATAAATAAAACAAAGCAAGATAGAAACAGCAGCATTAAATTCAGCCACGCTTTTGGCAATGAAAAAGCAAGAAGTGCAAAAAGAGCTGAGCGAAGAAGCAATGTGTGGACTAAAGCCTGGGTGCTATATAACTGCAAAGTCTGATGTGACCTTTGGGAGCTTAACCAGAGTTGACAGGATTTCTGGTCTCACCATGGCAACCATTTGGGAAGGAGTCCAAAATGTAATATACTGTGAAAACACCCCTAAAAATACTAAATACAGAGATGGTGATGATACAGACTTTTTTTTTTTATCAAAACAGGTCAGCTTGATAAAGGGCACAGCAGAATCACTAAGATCACATTTGTACAGAGGCTTTAAACACTCTGCTTTGGGGAAGCACAACTGTGTTTACATCACCCATGTCTCTGCATCTTTTATAGAGAAGACCTAATTATTCGCAATCAGAGCAGAAACAAACAAAGTCAGACACTCGCAGTGCTGCTGACAGTGGCATGATGCAACAAAAAGAGAGGGAATGAGGCAGCAAGAGACTAGGAATAGAGGGTTTTACCCAAGAGGAGTCATGTGCAGACACCAGCTGAGCTATTGTTCGTGTGTATGACAGGGACACAAGAGCACACAATATCCCAGACAATAGTGCATGTACATTGTACACACATGCACGCACAGAGCAGGGAGACAACACACCCCCTACTGTTTCATTCATGTTCTTTGGCTTTTAAATCCAGCTCAACTGGATTTCCAGTTAAAATGTCATACAGTTGAATTAATTTGTTTTCATTAAATTATAATTCAGACACACAGATAATGCATTTGTAACAATATGGGGAGAGAGAAGGATTTCAGACAATACTTTCTCCACTGAGTTTTATTGTCTATGCTGGCAAACCTTTTCAGTGAAGGTTTATGCATAATTGAAATGTTCATCCTCAAATTTTGTTCCTGTCTTTGTATTAACAATGCGTGTCTCTCTAAAGATAGGAAAGTTTTTCAGCCCCCACTGGCCTAAATTTGAACCACTGCAGCAAGAAAGGAGCTCCACATGCAGGTCAGCCTCCCAACTGAGCGACTGTCTGGATGTTCAGAGGTTTCAGAGGGCAGGAGGTCCCTGTACATCCAAATCTGCTCCAGTTAAGACATAAAATGGATGATTAAGCTAACTAAAATTAGACCAGAAGCTCAAAGCTGCAATCCCACAGCACTGGTTGGCTTCCCAGTTTTCCCACAGGGAGGACCCCAACCCCCACCTGCCCTTACACAAACACAGATGGATGCAGAGGACTACAGTATGCTTTAGTTGTGAGGGAGATTTTTTTAAAGCACTGAAATAACAAAAAGCACAGCTTGAACATGGCTTTGTCTCAGCATTTGTACCTCGGAGCTCTCTGATCCTTTCTGAAGTCTGCTTCAGTACATGGCGGCACTGCTTCTCATGGTAACAACCGCTGTTCTCCATGACTTAAGCCACTGGGCGAACAGTGAAATTTAAGAGATGAGTGGCTGAATATTGCATAACCTGTGCATTTATGTGCATCAACAGAAAGTGATCCGCTACAATGGGGCTTAAAGAAGCTTTTAAAATGGAGATAAAAAAAACATCACTGGGAGGACAAAGTGAAAGGACTCACTCTCTTGTACAAAGGATTAGAGCAAAAAAAAAAAAAAGAAGATGGAGAGTGGCGGTTAAGTGCCTTTAAGCTCTGAGAAATGCTTCAGCAACAACATCTTTCCCTTTCCTTATATTTCGACAAGAAGAAGGCTTCAGGCAGCTGCAGTTCATATATACATGTCTAACACGCTGCTTGAATGAAACAGGAATCTGAAGACAGAAATAAACTGTGCAGCTTGTATGATTAATACACCACTTTAGAATCAGGGTCAAAGCTGCATAATTAATAGCCAGCAGCAGCATTATCTCTTCCACAAAAGCTACAACTACAAAAGCTGTTGGAATGAAGGAATGTTTGGACACTATGTTAATGTACTGAGCATGACATGAGCTCATGCTCAGTACATTAGATTTTCTCCTAATGCCATCAGCTGCACCGCTCCTCTGCTTTTCTATCTTGCTTTCTACCTCTCATTAGATTTGAATACCCAAATAATATTCAAAGTAGCACAGCAGCAATGGTTGTGTGCAGTGTCGTCTGATGGGATAATTCGCCTTCTGTCAAGCAGGTAATGTCCTAGTTTTATAGAAAGCATCAACATCCCAGCAGTGCTCTTCGACTCTCTATCTCCCGCTCCTCGACAAGAGGCATTGAGTTCATCCACACAAGACAACACAGTCTCAAGTAGCAAAGGGTCAAAGTGTGTAGCCGTTCTCTTCTACACTCATTCAGTTATTTTTTGTGCAAGTTTCCTCGTCATCACACACTTGCACACAAACATACAAACAACAAAGAATCCAATCTTACATGCTGCTCTTCTTCCGAGGAGAGCTGACGGATCCCTTCCTGTGTTGGCTGAGTGAGCCCCCCATGGCAACAGCTGAGTCTGTGTTTGTATCAGGTTTATTCCAGATGCTCTGTATGTCCTTTTTCCCTTTTGAGCTTCACCTCTGCTTCTCCTCCAGACAGCCAGGCTCAGCGTCAGAGCCCCACGATGCACTGCTTCTCATGACCACACAAGTTATTATTTAACCTTCCAGCCTCTCCTCTCCTATCATCGTCTTTTCTCTTTCACTGTCTCTGTTGATGCTCTACAGGATCACCGCTGTGGAGTAATAGCTCTGGAGACAGTCCCGCCTCCTTGCTCTACTTCTCAACCTCCATCATCTCTCTCTCTCTCTCTTGAACACAAACAGGCAGCTTACACTCCCTTGTTAGGCAGTGCAAAGCCTTTTGATACAGAAAAGACAGTGTGTGTGTGTGTGTGTGTGTGTGTGTGTGTGTGAGGGGGGTAGTTTAAAAATCCCTAAGTTTTTAAAGGGAGGT
>OOFC01002543.1:22156-47961 GCA_900323345.1 Pseudochromis fuscus | reverse complement strand
GGGGGTCTGCCAGGCTTGGGAGCATTGTTCAAGAGAGAAAGACTGTCTTCTATTGTTAGTCAGCTGAATAACAGAGCTGAGATCCAGGGGGAGGGAGAGTTGGCGGCATAAAACACAGCTCCACTTGTTGTACCACATTCCCACTACCTGCTGTGACCCAGAGCCCACCCCTGCACCCCTCCACAGTTTAAGCACAATATCACACACATCAGGCCTGACACTTTGCTTGCATACTTTGATTTCCTAAACTCATTAGCGATCAGTTTGACCTCTTACCCTGAAAAAAAGTGCAATCAGACTGAACACAATTGGATGTTAAATGCTACTTACACACTGTTTTGTGTAAAATGAAGCCTGAAAGTGTGCTACATCATTGGCAGTCCTGCTACTAAGAGACAATACATACTTCTCAATGAGTAAATAAAGGATCTCATACCTCCTGATTCAAGCCTGCCCCATCCTGTTAGTGTGTTGTCATGAAGATTGGGTGAGAAACCTCAGAGCAGCGGTGGTCAGGACAGACCCGCCTCTCAGAGCTACTGAGAGGCTTTACTACATAACTTCCTCCCACTGACATGAATCACATGAGGCTCAGTGTGGAGGTCCTGATTTCTGAACATCCTAACAACACTGAAACCAGTACTCTGACTCGTGCCATGATGTAAGCAGTTGTTTGGTTACTCTGGTTTGTTAGCTTCTAACTTGTTAGCGCGGTAAATTACGAATAAATACACGTGAGAAGTTACAATAAAGCAAGTTGCTTTGACAAACAGTTCATAAAACAACTGATAAAACTAGGTTTAAAACTTAAACTTGCCTCATTGCTGTTGTCCAAAGGTGCAGGTGGATTCTCCCGCTGCAAGTGATGCTGTTTATCACACGACTGCGCATGCCCGAGTTCTTCACCATAGTAACGAGGTTGCTGGGTGTTGTGTATTTGATGTACAGCGTTTGTAGATCTGTTGATTGACTTTTATTACAGTCTAAATGATCAGATTTAATTTAGAAATATCCCTGTACGCTGTGATATTTGTAGTATGTAATATATTTAATTATAGTATGTAGTATAAATTATTGTGTTTTCAATCCAGGCGAAGCATACTTCAAAAACAACACAACAACATACTTGTAATGTTTTATTATGGCACACAAATTATGTAACCACATTCACAGGGTATGTATGCAGAGAAGAAGAATGTCTGTTTTTTTGTGTATCAACATATTAGTATCAAATATCACAACAGTGGTTATTGTAATGAAGAGGCGTCAAAGACCATAAAGTCATATTTTAACTGTTTAGACACTAGAAATTTACACAGACAAAAGTAAAGTTCAAGAGAACATTGTCATAGTAAGTTTTGTGTTCAGTGCATTTGTAAAGGAAAAAAGTGAATAAACCTTATAGGTTAATTCATTAATTGTGCAGACGTTACACCCAGAGGGCTGTGAAACAAGGTCCTTCAAAACTTTGGTGGTGGGGGCTGTGGTACCCTGACAGTGCATAACACAAGTCTGAAACATAACAAGTCTTTCATAAAGTTCAATTCCTCTAATACAGAGTTCCTTATCTTTGTGGTCTGAACCTTATGTTGCTTGATATGCAGATTTGGGTTAATACTCATATATGTAATATATAATTGTTTTATATAAAATAAATGGATTATCTTTAGAACAAATAATTTCTGTATTTATCATTCTCTTTCAATCAAATTCATGTTATTCTTATGATAAAATTCTTTTATTGCTGGGTCCATGAGAAATATGTATACTCTGGGACACAAGAATTTAGTCTGGATCAGATTATGTTGAGAAACTCAGCTCAAACACAACAAAGAAGTGCATGCAGTATAGACTGAAAATACAAAGGAACAAACAAAAGAAATGTGTATGATTTGGCCCTTAAATAATTCAAATGTTATTACTGTCCATATGAGATGCCAGTCTGTATAAATCATATTTTAGGATAAAGAATATAGTGCTGTTATGGACTGAAGCAAGATAAAATTGTGTAGGTTAACAGCAAAAAGGCAGAAATAAGAGAGAGTAAAGAGAAATGGCACAGATGTTGGGGCCTTTCTATAGAGTTTGCACAGTGCTATAACATACTGCACCCACACACACTTGCAGTGCCTGCACATGACATGAAAGACAACAAGCTTGTCCTCTGAAGCACCTGCCTTTCTGACACAAGTCTTCATTAATATATGGTCAAGGTGGCATCTATGCTGAAGAATGAAAAATGACATTGCACAAAATGTAGCTGTAGCAGCTTTGGGTTTCAAGTGGTCTTGATGTGGGCAGAGACGATGCATCTGCCACAAAACATGTAACAGACGAAATATCAACCTTCATTTTTCTAATCGGAGAAAAAACATCTTATGGTCAAACAAATGACCCAAACAAATGACCCTAACTTCACAAAAGGTAGGGCACAGTATTATACTATATTATACTATGAGGGTGCTTTGTTGGTCAAGATAGTTTTAGGTTTAAAAACAGATTCCTGATTAGGTTTCTGCATTCATGACTTCTAGAGGCTGTGAATAGGGCTGGAAATTATGTCAAATCATGAGGGATTATATGGAATTTTCGAAATATACTTTTGATTTTGAATGTTTTGATATAAAGGAAAGAATTATTAAGAAAAAATTAGGAAAAAAATCCCTACCAGGCCAGATGAAAATAAATTAACATTCAATCCAATGTGGAAAACGGGTACACAAGCATGCATTTTCTGGTACTCATAATAATGTTTTTTTCCCCAAATATTTCAACTGCAGGGCCAACAACATTATTTCAGTGATTGCAAAAGTGCAAATTAAAGTCAAATAAAGACTGATTTGAAAAAGTGCGATGAGGAGCATAATAGTGATGTTTGGGTGGATCGAAAACAACTGTTGCAATGGGACACCACTCTTGCATTGGGAGTTTAGGCAACACCACGGAGCTGCCGCAACCTCAAATTAGGACTGACAGACATCTGTAAAGCAAGACCACCTGACTGCAGGCAAATGGTCACTGTCGGAGGAGGAGAGTCTGCAGCAGTCAGGTGACACCCACAGTAAGGCATTCTGGAAGAGGATTGTGCAGCCTCTGGCTCTGTCAGTTGTACTTCATTTTGTCACTTTCAGGTCACTGTCATGCAATCACATCTACAATTATATAACTTCATTACTGTTGTGGCTGTTCAAAGGCCACGCCTAGCTTGTCGTAAATTTCCTTCAGCAGCAGGAGAGCTGTATCCTCGGACTCCCTAATAGACAAACAGAAAAATTATTCATTCAAAGTAAAAAGTAAAATCAGTCAAGTGTGATACCACAAAGAGAAAATATTGTAAATACAAAACAGAAAATTACTGCAGTCCATCTCTCCACAGATATGCATAACTCACCAGTAACACAGATGAGACTGAATGGCAAACAAGTATTCATTGAAGCTCTCAATGGGTTTTTCCTGAAGCACAAAGTCAATCCGTCTTCCTCCATTCAACATCCCCATTTTAACTTCGGGCTGCTCTGTCTGCTCTGCCTGATCTGGTGACACTGAGGACTCAGCCTCCTCACACACTCCTGCAGAGAGAGAAGCCACAACAAATGAAGCTGTGTGGGAAACAACAAAGGAATGACAATAATCAGCAGCAGCTTTTAGACCCAAACAGGAAAGGATAACAAAACGGGAGAGAGTCAAGACGAAACTCATTGCTGTTTGCAGAAAGCAACATTCAAACTAAAAGGACCATGCGGGTAAAATGCAAAATAGTGCAGTTTAATCCACCTTTGCGGCAAACGTGTCACACAGATGAGTCACTGTTGTAAGCAGTAGGCGATTTTGTTATTTTTTTAACAAGGGGGATGCATCTTGTTAACCCCTCCACCACCATTCACGGTCAGTCACGCTATCTCAGGTTGACCTCATAAAACACGTTAACCGTGAAACATCATGGTGCCTTCAAGTGCACCTCGTAAACCTCAGAAATCCTCGTAAACCTCAGAAATCCAACTTATACTTTATACTTTATAACTGAAAGAACAAGAAGAAATACATATTTTTAGTTGTGGAAACTTCACAGATATTTAATGTTATTTCCTGTGCAGAAGTCATCGAAGAAAAGGTAAAAGTTGCACCGGCAACATGAATCATGGGCTAATATTCATGTATAGTCTGGACAGGAATCAAATTCAAGCTAATTTCTCACCTGTCTTTTTCTTTTTGAAAAATTAACGAAGGTCAACCTGTCCTCCTTTTCTTTTTGAAGCCATTCTGGTGATGCTATTAGCATATCTGTGTGCCACTCGGTGCCACTGTACTTCAGTCTCCCTGCTATTTTCCCTCCTGGTAAACCCCCCCAAACCCTCGCCATAGGGGACGCATTTTGCCATTTTGCTTATAAGGGGGACACCATCCCCCCTCCTATCGCCTAAAGGCTATAACAATATGCTACGATAACATAACAACAGTGAGACATGTAAGGCTGTGCTACGAATCAAAACTAAAAAGATGCTGTAGGTTTATCAATTCTCTTGAAAAAACTTGCAAGGTACCAAATACTGAAGTCATTGACTGAATGTAGTTATAATTCCATCACCGTGGAGTCAACCTTTTGCTTTAATGATTGTTTATACACTTACCTAAAGGTGCAAGAATGCTGATGATTAATTGTCAGTAAGTTGGCTGATTAATGAGTGAATGATGGGCTCGGCGGGTCACGAACCTCTTCTCATCATAGTCATCTCACAATGGTTCACCAAAAAGATGCAAGTGCCTTATTGATGAACCATAACCTTCTGGCTGCAAGCTTCTCTTATACATTTTGAATGTCTATTACTGACAATCTACTTCTGCGTGTAATGGCTTGTAATTATGACATCATATAATAAAGTTTTACTCTGAAATACATTACATTATGTAAGCAATATAGGTAAAAAGCTATTGATCCTCTATAAGTAGAATGAAAAGTACAATTAAAATTGGGATCATGCCACTTAATTGTACAGTCTGTTCTAACAACATGTGCGTTGCCTTTGGTCTGATAAATGAACTGACAGCGCAGTACTTAAGGTCCAGGACATGTATTCACATGTAGCTACTGTGGGTAACTGTCTGATGATGAATGACACTACCTGCAGGTTCAGGTCCAGCCAATGGCTCCACTGAGATTATTACTACACTACTACTGCTATCAATTCAGCTCATACAAGAAAGTGCCCGAGGCCAGATACTCGAATAGTTTCTGATGAACGATCAGTGAAGCGGACAAAGGATTTAACCAATCAGAGCTTATAGTGGGAGAAGGAGGAAGAGGCCTGAAGGAGGTGTCAGCAAATTAAACCTTGAGCTGAAGATTAGGTGTACGGCAGGTGGTAATGCAAGTAGCCATGGGGGGAGGGGGAGTAGGGGAACAGTGAGAGCCCGTGGCAAAAATCACACACATTACATAACACTTGCTCTTTATATGAGTGCAAATGTGCCAAAATAAACCACTGTAAAGAAGCATAATTTGCATTTAGTACTGCATTACAGTATATCTTCAACAGCTGAAAAAGTAGTAATTATATCAAAGTTTTGGGCTCATAAACTAAAATAAATCATGTACTTTTACAAAGAACTCTCTGAAAGGGGAATGAAAAGTCTTTACATCAATCTTATAGCAGTAATATAGAAAAAAAGGTTAATTTACTCTTTTTCTAAAGTCATTGCACTCAAACGACTATCCTGGCTTACCTTGGAAGTAATGCTTATGAAGGGCCCTGGGCCACTCCAGTATTTTAGTCCAAAAGTCAGCACTTTTGTCTTCTTTCTTAGCAGAAGCAGTGCCTGCCGCTGAGGCTGAGATTCAAGGTAAAATGGTAAGGGGTGAGGAGGGTGGCAACATGCAAAAAGGGGTGAGAGGACGTAAGGAGACTGGGTTAGACACACTGTTAGACATGCATGCTCGCACACACACAACCACGGACGCACTAATATAAGTGCTTTTTTTTTTTTACCCTGTGCCTCCTGAAGGTTTCTTTCTAGTGAAGTTTCTCCTTCCTCCACCGGAGGCAGTGCAGCAACAGGTAGTCTGGCAAAGGACTGCCATGCTGTCCGTAATGATCCCAGCACGTTGTTCTTCAAATCCATACTCATCCGGGTCAGGCTGTCTTTTAGCTCTGAAGGACAAGGAGACCAAGAGGTGTAAATTAAAATAAAAGCTTCTCATCAGTACTGTTTAACAATGTCAAGGAGAGAGAAACATACCAAGGTGCATCCTTTTCCGACCTTTATGGTGAGGGATTAGCATGGGTTCCAGATCCACCTCACAAACTATCATGGGCTCTATTCGATAGGCAACAGGGTCATACTACACAGAAAAAAAATATCATTAGATTATAGATTACCTTTAGAATCATGTAAAAAGAGAAAGATTTTTTTATAACAACCATTCACTTTGATGGTATGAGCTTAACTTTTTAGACATGCAACAAAAAGTTTAAATTTTAGTAAACTTAAAAAAAAATGTTGGCACTAATAGTTTTCTGGTCATTTATTAATCTAAGGCTATGGTCCCATTTGTCATTTCTGGCATGAATTATTGAAATATACAAAAATGTCCTTATAAGGCATTTGTATTTGAGAGAGCTGGTACTGAGCACAGAATGTGCTGGAAATGGCAGATACACTAAATATGTGGTTACTCACTGGGTGGTAGATGTTGTAAAAGCTCTTGCAGGTTGGAAAGGTGTAATTTGGATCAATGCGTTTAAGCCCACGTACAGTCAGGAACATTCCAATTGGAGAGCCAAATGCAAAAAACGTCTGAGGTTGAAATGCCAACTGTGGATAATCAATGGACACCTGCGGAGAGAAGGTAGGTATTTGTTAAAGCCTTCTGAGAGGTCACAGAGCACATGCACACACCCATTAAGGCAGAGGGAAATGAGATTATACTCATGTTTGACAACATTAAAGCTATTGTTCATGAGAACATGACAAACACGACAACATCCAGGGAGTATGACAGCAGGTGAGGAGGAGACCAGGGAAATGGCCACTCATGCAGGACTGGTACATGTGTCTGACCACAGATACAGACTATGACATTGGGTTGCACAACTGAATAGGACAAACATCGTAATCTTTATCGCAGCACAATAGGACTTAGACATCCTATTGCCAGTACAACAGCCACTACACTTCAGGTGGTTGGAGAATTCCCTGACTAGACGGCACTGTATGTGAAGAGGAACTCTCCAGGCACAGTGAGCTCAAAGACAGCAAAGGAAAATGCCTGAGAGAATGTGGACACCATGTGAGACACACCTGTCCCTTGGCTATGCCTCCATTGGTCTATCCAGGCAAGCAGGGGAAGGAGAGAAGCAGGCAGGTGACACATGAAAGCTTCACCTGCCAAGCACAAATAATCGCACTGTATATGTGTTCATGTGTGCTACCTGTCCGATGCCGACATCGAAGTATTCATAGTCTACAGCACTGGTGACAGACTGTGCTCTGTGGAACTGGGACTGCTGAGGCGGCAACCCTGAAGACTGGTTACCATCATGATTGCTGGTGAGCTCAGGTGGAACTTGCAACCCCGGCACCTGATGCACTGCCTCTGTCTTACAGTCCTATTAAGAGCGAGAAATACAGAAACTTATTTAAAATGTTTGAACTGTAGTTACACCCAGTATCATTTGCAAAGAGAGCCTCAAGCAAAGGGTCTGATCATAAATGAAATGAAACTACATGCAAGTATCAGCCAGTTTCTGACAGTTGGCTATGTGAACTAGTTCCCTTAAAGTAGACAGTTCACATATACACAGTAAAATTAAAAGATGTGGTAACCTGTTTTTTGCAAAGAAAAAAAAAAAGAAGGTGCAATCATATTATTGCGTGTCCTTGGTGGATTACAAGTATACTACTGCAAAGCATAAAAACCATCTCACTATATTTCATACAGATAAACTATAGGGCCAGGAGACAAACTGAAAAGAGGCAGTAATGGTTAGATGTGGCAAAAAAAACCAAAAAACAGAGCCCATCATAGTTTCTGTTGTGTCTGACCTGTGGAAGCCACTTCCGTCTGACGTAGTTCAAGATCTTCTTCCGAGGTCCAAGAGGAATTCCTATATCTTTGAGATCACTGTCTTGGCAAAGAGCCTAAAAGAAGAGATTCAAGGGCTTTTAAATACAAGTCAAATTTTCCTCTAGGGGCTTCACAGTATGTAAAGTATACTACGCTACCAGTCCTTAGGCCCTTAATTCTAACCATACATTATGCTTGAATCTGTCAATTAAGTGTGTGTGTGTGTGTATGTGTGTATGTGTGCGTGCACGCCCTTGTGTTACCAGTGATTCCAGGTCAAGGTTTTCTGCCTGCAGTGTATCCAGGTATTGTTGTAAGTTCAGTCTGGTCAGAGTCTGTTCCAGTGTGTCACAGTTTAGACGACAGGGCTCATCAGAGGGCACCTTAATCACACAATCACAGAGGAACAGAAAAGTTTTTTTTTATCTACATATAGAAAAATATGCAATTTTTAATCGCTATATTGGCGTTATTTTTGATTGCAAACGTCATGTCATACCCCGTCTCCGGCATCTGATCCGTTCCTCTGATTGGTTAGCATGTCAAACAGGATCAGCGAACCTAAAGAGCAAGACACAACGCAGAATAGCTGAAACTCAACATTTTTATGTTCTACTTGCACTTGTGATGGTGTGTGTTTCTGTGTCTGCACAGCTCTAACCCAGACTGTGGCCCACTACTGAAACTGCCCCACTGAATTCTGGGTGTCTCTGCTTAAAGAGGGCATGCAATCTGTTGATCTCTGAAGCAACTGTGTCCACTATGGTCTGGCAGTAGGTGGGGCTGTTATAGAAAAACAAGTCCAGCAGAGTGTCGTTGGTGAAATGTCTCAGCCTGCTGATGCTGGGTAGAGTGATCCTCTGGATATCCCTGGAGAGTGAGGAAGAGGGGAAGGAAATAAAACTCAAGGGAAGCAAGAATTTGATGATTTTCAATAAGTAACAGAGATTTAGGTAGTAGCGTACAACAGAGGAATCTTATCTTGTTAACTTTTTTGTTCTCTTCACACTTACTCGTCCACACCAGTGGCATCTCCATGTAGAGCACTGTGCCAGTTGACTGGGAGGAACTCCACTCGGCCCACCTGACCATCCTGCTGAGCACGCTTATAATGGGAGGCCAGGAGGGACAGGGAAGCACTCCTGAAGTCATTTACTGAACAGAGACAAGATGAAAAGGAGTCACAAACGCTCAGGATAATATTCATATACTATACACACACACACACACGCATGCAAACTTACCACACTGTATGATAGATCGGAAGCGCAAATCACATGCTGGACCAATGCCATGTACCATGAAGACAAGATGGTCCACCTTTTCTGGTTCACCTAGAAACACAGACACAAAAATGATAAGCCCCAAATACGTTTAAATATATTTCAATATATCTATTACAGTACACCACCACACATACCATCAGGTATTTCTACGGAGATGTTGTCTACTCCCCTCTTGACGGTTCGTGGCCGGGTCTGCTCAGAGGGGGAGGACACCCACTCATCCTGCAATGTTATTGGCTGATACTGCATTATCAGCTGTGGGGTGAGCAGTGAGAGGAGGCTCATCAGAAAAGAACAATGTAACTAACTTATAATATATATGGTGGAATAATTTTCTTGACAAGTGTGCTTGAGCTATCTTACTTTTAAAAAAATACTTTGATTTTGTTTTCTAAATATGGCTTAAATGTCACCAACACTGGGGAAATACTGCGACCACTGTATAGTATAAAAAGCCTAAGGTGTGGATTTGTTAAGTGTGTAATTACTGTGTACAAAATGAGGCCTTACCTTCGGATTGTGT
Organism: Pseudochromis fuscus; assembly: GCA_900323345.1. Classification (NCBI taxonomy): domain Eukaryota; kingdom Metazoa; phylum Chordata; class Actinopteri; family Pseudochromidae; genus Pseudochromis; species Pseudochromis fuscus. The sequence goes on along the minus strand of OOFC01002543.1, from coordinate 38,090 downwards.
AAGATCACAGTCTCTCCAGTGGGAAAGTCCAGTTTCCTCTTCCATTCATCCAAGGTCACTGCTATCATGTAGGCATCCTAAGAACATTGAAGAATAGGAGGGGAAGCACCAACAGATATGAAAGGAGTGACAGAAACAGGCAGAGTGAGGGAGGGAATAAAGTCAGACAGCGTTGAAATGAGCGGTGTGCTGGTGAAAGTAATGTCAGAATACCTCCAGACTTTTGCTGAAGTCCTCAGGGTATGGCATGAATCTGGTGTCTTTATCTCCTTTGTAGAACCAGGTGCAGCGGCGGACTTCAGTGGGAGCCTGCTCCCAATACACAGCATAGCGCTTCCTCTCCTTGACATGTACATCATATCGCTCCCCATCCACAGCTACCACCACATCGTCCTCCTTATTTTGTACTGCAATGCAAAGTGAACACATGTAGGAGATGTTAAAAAAAAAAGAAAAAAAAAAAGTTACAGTACAGCAACAACATGCTCACTCACTGTGGACTTTTCAGGATTATTCTTATTAATAATAATAATAAGAAGAATAATAAGGACATGCCTTCTAAAGAAATTTTGCCAAAGAAACTACTACTCTGTCTTGCTTTGTCGACATATTACCAAAGGAAAGATCTGAAAATCATTTACTGCTGTTTCATTTGTTTTACATTTTCCTTCTGATGGGGGATGTGAACAGTTATAAATGTAAACAAGGAACAACAAAGAGCCATGCAACTGTGAAAACAAAATGAAACTTTAACACCATCAACAATAATGAGACTCAACAAAACTGTGCTGAAACCTGCTGTTTAATTACTCGTAACAATGAGCATGTCCCAACACAGAAGTCACATGCCCTACTGGGCAACAAGCCAGTAATGCTCTGACATTTTATCTTTCCAACAGCTGCTTAAGGCAAATTTACCCTTTTCTTACTTTTCTAATATATAACCTACAACAAATTTATAACAATAATAATAATAATTTACATGCATGGTATATAATGAACATGTTAAAAAACACACAAGCTTACCAGTATTGCAGGCATTCTCCAGTTTATCCGAGTCTTCTCTGCTGAAAGGAAGCCAGGAGGTGCTGTCATCAGCCCGTCGACAGAAGAACCAGTGTGGCTGAACTTCTTGGTAAGGAGTTGGAACTGAGTCCATGTCAAGCATCTCAAAAGAGGACGTGGAAGAAGGAGAGACCTCATCCACCCCAGGTGAAACCTGAGAAAAAATGATGGCAATGCGATAAAGATCTGAAATCAATAATGCTTCTGAATGTCAGTGACACTGCTCTGTTTCCAAGTACAAAGCAATATCACGAAAGCTTGAGACCGTTAAACAAAACAGAACAGAAGGGGATCGGGCCTCCTCCTGGTCAGACGCACAAAGCCCTGTTTTATTCTTTCCTCCTTTACAAGCTGTCTCTTGTCTTTTCTTCTTTTCACAAATGATGCAGCTACAGTTTGTACACAACCTATTTGCACCGAATATCTTATGCTCCCAAACAATGCTGCCAGTAATTCTTTTGGTACTATGCTGCTCCTGTTTCCTGCGTGTTGAAAGAAATAGCCTGCCAATGTTTGACCCAATACCCACCAACATCACAGTTCACAATTACACAATTACAGCTAATACACAGGACATTTGGTTGCATGTTGTGCAACACAGAATCAATGCAAGTTCCTTTAGGAGAAAACCCCCAGGAATGTGAATCATAAAACTCACAGTCAGAAGCAGATATGTTCTGACACTAGCCCTGGATTCCATTCTGGGTTTGCTGTGTCTCTTGGACTACTTGCTATGTCCCAAACTTTACAATGTGTGAAAACCATAAACAAGTACAGTATGTGATTTCTACCTATAGCTCTGCTCCTTTCCCCACACACAAGCTTACCACTTCCATTTTACCCCTGTATCACTCAGTGAGTAAAGAATGCTGAAGCTATTTTTGACTTAGTGAACAGGAGCACAAACAAACACTTACACTTTGTAGTTTTCAACTGTTGATGAGATTTACTGAGAGCTGGCTTTAAATAGAGCATCAGGCAGAGTCACACTACAATGCAACATTTTACTAGTTGACTCAAACAGCTGCACTTTTAAACTCACTTAAACGTAGTGAGTGATGCAGTTGATCAATACAGGCAAGGCCTTCTATTTGTATTATTTTATTTTTACAAGATATCATGGTTTATGTCATGTATTGTGGGCACTACCACCTTGTCAAACCTCCAAAGTGGCTTGACTGAAATTTTCTCTGTACAACATAAAAATGCATTACACATCCTGCCACACTTGTATGACAAAGTATGATGTAGTGAGAAGAAGAGAAAAGCAAGAACATGTCAGCAATAAAATAATGTATACAACTCATGTATGGTACATCAATCATAATAAAGTTCACCTGAAACTGATCTTTAACTTGGTGTTAAATTGCTAGTGACAGTGGTCATGTCCTATCGAGACAGTCAAGAACCCCACTGGGCACCAGGACCGTGACCCCTTAACAGAGATCAGCCAGGCCTGAAAATAATGTTTAATAAAGAAAAGTGATATCAGTGATAGTCTACTTTATTCCAGGACAAAGGCTCACATGATGAAATATATGCACATATATAACAGTAGTATCTATTGTGCTCAGCAAAAGCAAAAACTTGCATTGTATCACCCAAACCATGAAAAAACTTGTTAATTAATCATATGCTGCTCCCTACACTGTGGTCAGCACATGATGCATCTTCTTCGTATTAACATATCGTGGACGGTCATGTTAATAGGGATGCCCAAAGCCTCCGTGTTGTTTATGTGAAAAAGAAATAATTGGATCAAAGGGTGAACCATACCTGATCTTCAGGTGTGTTTCCTGTGGCCTTGGTCTGAGTGGGGTTATTATGCAGGTCTTGGATGTTGTTGTCTGGGGCAGCCTGAGATAGACCCCCCTCTTCACCCTGACTGCATGACATGAGCCCCAATTCTCAGCTCTGAGCCTGAGGGGGCAGCAGGCCTCACAGTCACCTGTAGGAACTGTAACAACCCAGCTGTGCGTGAATGAGTGACACCAAACAGGAGGGTAAAACACTGCAAACAATGTTACTGTCTAGCAAAATCTGCATCTAAATGACTTGTGTCAGATCATCGCAGGTGATGGGACAGAGAGACAAACATCTTAAGAGTTAAAATTATTTTTATATTATTTTATATTCACTAATATTTACCGAAGTGAACAACATAAAAAGCCAGGTTAAAGTTAAGTGACACAATACACGTTATTATGATTTATGTTGGCGTATAGGGGACTGGAAAGTCTGGAAACCATCTCTAATGAAGCTAACTAACATTGACAGTTGTTTCTCATGTTGTTAGGGAGTATTTTAAAGATTGCAACAGAAAGTACATCATTGAGGCCAAAGGTTGTTTACGTTGTTACACGTTCATGCTATAGCTAAGTTACGATGGCTGGACGGGACACTGGTGTTAAGTTATCCGTCCTCACGTCCCGTTAGTGTTTTTATACATGATAGCACTAGTAACAGACAGTCATTGACTTTAAACTCACCGACAACTTCACATACACTTAATGCAGACGGTTTCTATTCGTTGTTTAGCTCGCTCTAGCTAGCTCGGCTAGCAAAGGACAGCCTCCCTGTCAAACGCTGCCAAGCAGGGTGTCCTCGGAAAAGCGGCGATTGCTGGATGAGCGTCCATGATCGATCAATGCACAGGCCAAATAAAGGCGTATGACCACTACGTGCTAATTTATAATTGTTTTTCAGTGATGTGAGTTGGCACAGTGTGACGGTTACAATCTGAAATGCGTGAAAACAGCGTTAAATATCAATGGAATACATTTCACGACAAAAATAAATGAATCATACATTTTCTTCAGGACACTATTCCTCTGAAAAAAACCTTATTAGAAATTGGTTACGTTCTAAATCAAAAACAGTATCAAAAGAAAGACATTGAGTGGAAAAACGGCTGAGCATTGTTAATAAATATGAATATATTTCAAATTTACGAGGAGTCCTGAATGTAGCATAGAACACAACGCATCACCAGACCACCGCCCCCAAATACGACGTGACGTCATGAATGGGAAATAATGCGAATTGAAACATTATTCTTACTCAAAGACTGCGTATATTGAAATGTATTTCTCCATTTCACTTTAGTTTTGCGTGTTTGTTCATTCATTTCTTGTTCTTGTGGATTTATTATTTTAGAAACTTAAATAAAGTTGCCATTAAAAAATAAAAAACTTAGTTATTATGCTGTTTCATACATAACCATCTGCTCATTTAATAGATGTTGTGTATTCTGCATATATTTTCTTACATAACATGATAGGTTATAGATCTACACAGCCTTGCCTTGTGAGCAGAATCATACTTGATTTTCCTGTTATTCAGCTGAGAGCTAAATTATAACATGCCCTAGCATACTGAAGATGGCTGAGGTTTACTTCAAGGCATTCTAGCAATACCGAACAAGTTACTTGAGTAGCCTAACCCAGTGATGTCTTAATGTTGGTGTGGACTGAAACATGGCCAGGTATGAGTAAAATGTCTGTGTAGTAGGTGTAGGTCTCCCAACAATGAGGAGAAACCAAGTCAAATAGGGACACACCCTTTTGTGTAAGGTTCACTGTCTCATATTTTCTGCAAACTCTGACTGTACTATCATGAATCAGAAGTGTAGCGTAGATCTTGCACCTAACCTTAAATTAGTTAAAAGTGGTATACTGCTGGATTATATCTCTTTGTTAAGATAAATAAAAGCAACTACAAACATACTCAATTAACCGTCGCATTTGTAACACAAAATACTTGATTTAAACAGCAGCATGGTTGGGAAAAAACAAGAAAAACAGCACCAAACACTGTGTGGTTAATTCTCACTTCTACTCCAGGGTTTATGGAGGGAGGAGTAAAAACATGCCAGGGGAAGGAAGAGTGAGTAGAGCTACAACACGTAGACACACCCAGTCCAACATAGTGTGTGAGAGAGGCAGACTAATGAGCCTGTGTGAAGCAATAAGAGGGTGGGGCTTTTTTACACAGGGAGAACAGATAAGCTAAGTTTGCCTTTTAGAGAGGGGCATAAGTCACAACCCTGAGCAGACAGCCGTGTACTTTCACTCCGCTGGGCTCACAAACATTCCAGCTGCAAGCCTCCACTCCCTCTCCCCTCTGTCTGTGCAGCAGATTGAATCAAGACTTTGCGAGGAGGCAACTTCCAGCACAAGAAAGTAAAAAGACTAGAAAAACTCCCAACTCGCAGCCATGAAGGACAAAGTGAGGAGAGGTGGAGGAAGAAATCAAGCCAAGACTGGTGAGAAATTCCTGTGATATGTTATTTTCCCTTTGCTCCTCTCTCTGTGTCTCTGTTCTGCATTTTCCTCTTCCTTTTTTGTTTGGTGCCTCCCTTGCTGGAGAATGTGTGGTGGGTGGGGGGGTTTAGCACTGCACTGCTGCTCTGAACATGGCCGGTGCTACTCTCTGTTTTCACTTTCTGGCCACTTGAAGGATCTACTGTGTATTTTGTAGCTATTATGGTGCAATGTTTTTTTGTTTTTTTTTTACCCCATACAGACGTAGGCTTTAGTAGAGCTGAAATCCCAAGAAAAATAATCGAACTACTCAGTTAAGTTTGAAAAGTACACATACATACATTCCACGTTATTACTGCCTACATTACAACTGCTTCTGGATTTGCCACACTCTCAAGTGGGCCTGTTAGCCTCTCTTAACATTTGCCACTCCCCTTCAACGAAACAGAATGATTGAAATATGGCAGAGTGGTGCTGGCATGTCTCCAGGTTAGATTCACCTCAGGGCTTTCTCTAAAAAAATAATCTGGAGGAATGGTTTGACATTTGTCAGTTTGTAGTATTACTGCATGGCAAATAGAAGCATAAGTGAAATAGTTGTGCTTGCATCAACTTTAGAAATCACTCCCAATATAATCTTGTCACTGGTGAAAACAATGCAGAAAAGTGGGACGTTCTTTCTTCCAATCGCACACAGATATTTTTTTGGGTGCTTTCCAGACCTAAAGCAGTCCCAGGCAGACAGCGAGCAAGAATTCAGGATTTACTGCAGAATGAAAGATGGTCGTTAGAGATACGAACAAAAATATGTGGATGCATCTTTGCAAGCAAGCAGCGCTCGACTGCTGAGCTGCTGGTTTGTTAGTCTTTCTGTGTCATCGCACTCTGCTGTCTCCACATGCCAGCGCTGGGTGTGGTTGTCCCTTCACCCTGAGATGACATGAAGGCCAGTGGGCAAATTCAACAGGTTTAGTCACACTTCAGTTTGTGGAACACGCTGAGTCCTGCTCTCCCTCTAGTTCTGCAAGTGTGTGTAAAAAGGTAGACACACCCCACTTTCCTTTTCTTTGCAGTTTCTTTGCATGAATTCACTTTCACCCTCAGGCACTCTCTCACACACACACACACACACACACACACACACACGCAGACTTTTCAGCCTAGCTAAGAGTAATTTTAAAGGAGATTAGTGTTCGTTTGATTTGACACCAGGAATAGATGATGAGATGTGAAGATAATGAGTCACAATCATAATCCGTTTATCTTTTTTTTTAGTTATCCATGGATTTCGTAAAACAACTTAAGTATTTTCAGGGTCACAGTGAGCTGGAAACTATCTCTAGATGTAATGAAGGAATGGCAGAAAAACAGCCCAATTTATCAGTTTGTTTTTTACAGGACCCTCAGTTCATTACCCTTAGTTTAGTCTCCCTGATTTGTCCCTCAAACAGATGCAAACGGTCTGACTGGTGGAAGTGATGCTGATGTTATGAAGCGAGAAGATGACACTTCATTCCCTGTGAAAATCCAGGGAGCAGGAGTGGAGCCATTTGAGCTGCAGGTACAAAACCAGACCGCCATTTTTTTTCCCAACACTTTGTTTTTAAAAATTAGGAAGATTGAGGTGTGATTCGGAGATGAAACCTGTGATCAAATTTTATGACATGAACAATTTTATGTAATTGACAATGTAATCTTTGTGCAAGTTTATATGTGAACACTACTGGGTGTGTTAAACTAAGCATCTCTGCAGGTCCATGGATTTTGGCTCGTTCAAGATGCAGTAATGACTCTGCTTTCGAGGAGTGAGGTGTGTCCACGTTCCAACGTGTCACTAACTCTAGCTGGTACAACTCTGGATCCACTTGCAGAGCTGCAAAGCCTCAAGGGCCTTAAAGCAGGGGCCATCATTCGCCTGGTGGAAGGTAACATTTCTCTTTTTTCTTTTTATAATCCTGTGTAAAACATACTGTAACTGTGTACTGTGAGTGTGGTGTCACACTAATAGTTGTCTTATGGTGGTATAATCTTCATAACTCCTAAATTTATTAATTTGCCAGACCACCTGACTTTCTCCTAGTTAATTATTATGATATGATTCATACTAATAACAAACCTGTTTTTATTATGGCACAATTATTTTTAAGACTTAGGATCTCTGTAAGAACAATCTATTTTTTCATCACTCCACCCTTTCACTTTCACACACAAATCTCTCCCAGCTCAATGTAAACAGCTGACTCACCTTATCTGAGTCATCATAACGGCATTTTTAGTTGCAGAGATTTATTGGTGTAGTGATTACAACTATGTGCCAACCAATTAGTCATTTCTCACGCTCTAGCTTTTGAAAAAAAATGAAAGAAATTTCTTATGCATCACTGATTAATTTATACCAACCATAACCATTTACATTTGAAATATAAACTTTCCTGTCAAATAAGACACTCTTATTTGTGGATCTTAATTTTCTATAATAAAGGTTTTTCTTCCTTCTGCAAAAAGAGAGTTGCTCATTGTTGCAAGTACAACCTTTGTCATATTACGGTGAGTTTCATAAAGAGGGTCCATGTAAATGTAATATTAACCAGCACATGTCTTTGCAGAGCCCTACACCTTTCGCTCAGCCAGGCTCCATCTGGCTCGTGTCCTGGAGCTGCTGAGAGTGTCTGGGTCTCAGGATGCACTCAGGGAAGGACGTTCACCGAGCGTACTGGAGACACTCACACATACACAAACACCAGGTAAACACATATGCTGTGCACACTAAAAGGGAAACTCGGTAACAAAAAAATACCATATAACTCTCTTTGTTTCGGGTGCAGACTCCACTTTACCAAATGGAAAAAGCCTGAAGCGCTCAGTAAGCAACACAAAAACAGAATCAGCCAACCAGGACGGAGCCCCACCTGAGTACCTTCTCCCCGGTTCCTCAGAAAGACCACTCATGGCCCTGCTACCACACAGCTCCCAACCAGAGGTGTGTAAATATCTGGAATCATTTTGATGATTTGGCCTAAACACATGCATGCACTCTCTGTAACTTTATATCTGTCCCCACAGGCCCCCAGTTACCTGAAGGACTTGTCTCTGAGCTGTTGGAACCCACCTCCAGGACACCGGAAGATGCAGGGGGACTTCCTCTACATCACCGTGGTAACAATGGAAGGACGACGCTCTGACATCACATCCTGTCCAAAAGGTTTCTTCATCAATAGGTAAAACTACTTCATGATGTTTAATAATGCATCTTTCTGCTTTGATATGTGAAACGTTGGAAGAGAAAAACATACAAAATCGTCTTTTTGTTTTTAACATGCTTTGATGCTTATTCAGCTTTAATGTAATAAATGTTACAGTTCATTTAATAATTATTTTCTCCATCCTTTTTGTCACCTCAGGTCCACAGAAGATGCTTTTGATCCTCGTCCTGCCCAGTCTTCTCCAGTTTGTCACTGCTTGACTGACCTGCTCTGTCACATCAGCCCTGCCTTCAAACAAATCTTCACCACACTCAAAAACAGGTAACATTAATACCTTGCGTAAAGTAAGCTTGAATACTACGATATTTTGCCAGAATCCCAGCAGTGGGCTTAGGTGGAGTGTATAATCCCATTTATACGCTTGAACTTTGATACTGTAAAATGTTGCATTGAGAAAAGGACTGTAACCGAAGTATATTTTGAGAAATGCATCTTTTTTTCATTTTTCCTTTAGGGCTCAGCTACCTCCAGTAGAGGTGATGCCCACTCCTTACCACACTCTGAGCTGGCTCGGGCCTCCCTGTGTCTCTCGCTCTCATAAAAACACCTTCAATAGACTGGGATTGGATGAACAGGCAGCAACACAGGTTATTACAACAATGGACACGTGTTTGCTGCTGTTTATTGGCAGTAGTTTGCTATTTGCAGTGATATTAATATTGTAACTATGTGTGCAATTGTGTGGTGTGCGTAGGCTCCAGATTGGAATGAGGAGTTACAAGCAGCCAGAGATCTTCCAGTACGAACTCTGGAGGAGAGGCTGCAGAGAGACAGAGCTCTGCTACAGGTGAGATAGAGGCTGTGATGGAGCTCAAATCAGAATCAGCAGCGGGACAGTTCAAGACTTCATCCTTTTTCCTTTCACTTTTTCACCTTTTACTTGACTAATATCTGTTTTCTCAGGTTAACAGTGCATTTGTGAGGGCTGCCATGCAGGGAGCAGAGACTGTGGTAGATGGGTTTGTTGAACCAGTAAATGGAAATCCAGAGGATCCAGCTTTTCTGTGGGGCGGTCTGTTTATGAGCCAGGGGGCATCAAGTGTGACATTTGGAGGAGAAAGGGGTCGCAGGTAGGAGCAAACCACAAAAAAGTGACACAACACTGTGAATGAATTTTGTAAATGTTTTACAAAGAAGACCATAGCCTTATGTTGTCTCTGATAGAAGGATTAAAAAATAGTTTCTACTTAATTTTTGCAGATTATTTCAACCCTTTTCATCTTGTGCTTGCAGGGCTGCTCAGAGGCTGGAGCTTAAATGTGTACAGGCTTACAGTGACCTAGAGGGGCTGCAGGGGCTGCACACTCTGCCTACAGCCATTGTTGACTACAGAGGAGTGCGCCTGTCTGCTCAGGGTCTGGCCCCTGGCTTGGAAAGCTCAGAGCAAAATCAGGAAGCAAATGCTGCATCAAGGTACACTGTTTTGAAATTATTTTATGACCAGAATGATGTCACCTTCTGAAGCTTTTTTTTTGTTGTTGTTGCCTTTACCACTAACTGTCTTTGTCTTTGTGTCTTTAGAGGTTTGCTGTATGGGTTAAATGCGGAGTCTGAGGAGTCCCCCCGTCGCAGACGGCTACTAGAAAACTTGGCTAGTGCAGCCAAATCTCTTGGTATCTTCAGACATGTAGTTATGTCACCCAAAGGTTACAAAGTACCACTGTTCACCTCGGTGGATGCTCAGGGGCTGTTGGGGGGCGATGGGAGGTACTACGTCCTGGATGTGTTCAGGAGCTTCCCAGCTGATGCCAACTTCTGTCCAGAGGTGGAGACAGAAAGTCAAACAGTCACAGGAGAGGAGGAGAGCAAAAGCTGTAAAGAGGATAATGAGGACGAGAACGGTTGTGTGAAAGGAGGCTGGCCAGAAAATTATCATGCCACCTCTGGGCTTCCAAAGAGCTTTCCTCATGGCCTGTGCAGACTGAGGCCAGAGCTGGTGCATGCCTTCATCCAGCACAAGTGAGTCTATATTACAGAAAATGCTTTTAAACTCTTTTGTGTAAAAGGTTTTCAAGAAGTTAAAGTTTCGTGGGTTTTTCTGTTTTTTGTTTTTAGACATTGCCAGTTCACCCAGTGTGTCAGGGAGACTTTGGACGAAAAGGGAGGTTTTGAAGAATGCGCAACAGCTGGTGAGCAGTTTTTGGTTTATCTAACTGAGTGTAAAACACATTGTTAATACTTGAAAGCCATTTTATACTGAACAAATGATTTTATTCTTGCAGGTGACTCTCGGGCCACTGAAGCAGTACGAGCGGCGTGTAAAGAAGTGGGCTCAGTTAGTAACATCATCTTCGAGATGCGTTTTAACCCAGATGTTTTTTCTCCAGGTATATAAATACACAGAAGTACAAAAAAAATCACATTTTATTTAGAATTCAGTATGACATGGTTCTTGTGCTTTGCATTCAGGAGTATCGTTTCCTCCTGCTGAAAGTGCATCAATAAAGCTGCAGACGAGGTTACTGAAGGAAGCTGCGGCTTTCATCATCACACACCAAATACCAGACTTTGTAAGTGAATCCAATATTAACCTGCTGTAACAGGCACATTTTAAATTAAATTGAAGGAAACTCACTATATGTATATGTGGTTGTTTGTAGGTGCAGTGTTGCCTACAAAGTACTGAAGCGCCAATGGATGGAGCTTCTCTAAAACAGGTACTACACCAGAGAGGCATCAACCTCCGCTACCTGGGCCATGTGAGGAAGGCTGTCACTCAGTCAGAGCACAAGGAGAGACTGAGGCATATAATGGTTTGTTTAAACCTTTTTTTTAAAATCAGCCACACATAAACTAGTCTTTATTGTCAAATTGGAATTTCAACAGTGCTTTCAATTATACTTCTTGCTGTCTTCACCAGAGGTTGGTCACAGGTGAAATTTTCATCCGCTCAACAAGAAGAGTGTTCAACAGTTTCCTGCAGGTACTTTACAGTGTTGCGTGATGAGAATGCCTATTTATTCTTATGTTCACACACCTGAGTGTTCAGTGTTGAAATAGCAGCAGGTATCGGGTCCACATGCTCCAGAAAAAATGAACTGCAGCCTCTGGTCATATCTTTGTAGGGAGTGGATGTGCCAAGTCTCTCAGCAGCTGTCAGTCACTTCCTCAACTGCCTATTGTTTCCCCACTTCACACCCACTGCCGTTGGGGAGGAGACAAAGAAGAAGTCGAGGCGGCGTGGCCGAGGGGCTGGGGCCTCTGAAACCACTGCCTGGGGCACACTGACAGGGACCGAGCTGTGGAACCTGGTCTGTCAGGATGCTGTTGAAACATATGACCTCTCTGACGGCCTGGGGTGAGAGCACAGCTATAGTTTGTTTGCACCTTGTGCTCGTTATGTAATCACACAGAGAAATATGACAGTTGTTCTAACTTTGACACTGTGACAGCTCTGGTCCAAACCACCTGGTGGAGCACTACGGCCTTCAGAAACTCTCCTTGCTCAGAGAGTTCTGTTTAAAGACTGGAATACAGGTAACCAAAATATGGATTCAGTGTGTTATTAGCCTGTTGAAATTAGTCACTAACCAAAACACACATATTACCACACACATTTTAGCAAACACTAAGTAATTTCAAAGTTTGCTGCTAGATAAGACTTTAAGAAAAAATACCGTATACTAAAAGGAGAATGGATATTATTTAATGCTTTGTCTTTACCAGTTGAGACTGAGAGACTACGTCTTTGACAGCCAAAACAAAGCACCCATTGGTCCAGACGACGTCCTTAACATCTTCCCCGTTGTGAAGCACATTCACATGCCAACTGTTGACGCTTCAAAAGCGCTTCGTGCTGCTCAGAATTCTGTTCAAAAGGGTAGGTCACCAAAACCAAACTGCAGACTTTGCATCCAAAATGTGTTTGTGAGCAGATTGAAGTGATCACAGTTCCTCTGCATTCCCTACCTGCAGGTTTGCTGGATCAGACCCATGAGCACCTTAAGGAGGCGGCCTACTTGTACAGTAGAGCATGTGATGACCTGCACCCTGAGGCCTGTTACTGCCAGAGCCTGTTGGCCAAGGTGGCCTACATGCAGGGGAAGACAGCTGAGGTAAGCCTACTGCTCCATGTTTACTGTAGTGCTCAAAAACAGAATTGCTTTGCAGTGGTGGATGGTGACTCACAAGTTAACTACAGTTACTTCAATAAAGTATTTAAACACATTTTAAGCCACTTAATTTTTCAATTTTTTTCTGGAATTTCAAACTAAATTTAGGAGACAAAGTTACTTCTTACGTCATCACATTTTAATGACAGCTTCAATTACAGAAAACAAATGATGAAATTCAAAATAACAATACTTTTGATACTTTAGTTACATTTTAAATTGTAGTTATGGTGCATTTATACATGGGGATATTAGGAGTGAACTGTTTCACTAATGTCAGGATAGATTAGACTGGTTCTTCTTTATTATATGTGAGGCTGGCAATTAATTTCTTACCTTTCCTGTAACTTCCTCTGTTCTCAAGGCTCGCAGTTGCCAACTGAAAGCAGTGGTCATCAGTGAGAGAGTGCTTGGCTTTGACCACCCAAACACCATCCAGCAATATGTGAGTATAGCTATGTATTTGTATTTTAGAGAATGTGCTTTGTCCAGTCGTCATAGTGTAATCAATATTATTGTTGTGTTATTCGAAGGCCCTCTTGAGTGTGTATGTGTATGCTGGAGGGGAGACCACCCTGGCTCAGAAGTGTCTCCTCAGAGCCCGCCTTCTAATGCTAACAGTCCACGGAGAAGACCATCCATACACCGCTGTACTGGATGTAGGTTGCAACCGTTTGATAATGTTGTTCAACACAAGCTTAAAAAAATTAAATGATGAAAGAAATATACGCATAAAATTGTTTTGTTGCAGAGCTGTCTGGGGTTGGTGCTGCCAGAAGATCAGAAGGGACAGTTTCTGAAGAACTCCTTGAGACTTAACACTTCCTTCTTTGGGCCCACAAATCTGCATACTGCTCTCAGGTACGATAACATTCATAGCTAACTTATATTTTGTATGAAAAGTCAGTTATTTTTAATCTTTTTTTAATCACCTTTTCTGAACGATCACTGTTTCTCTCCCTGTTTTGTTTTTTTTTTGTTTTGTTTTGTTTTTTTTGGTCTGTGCAGTCAGCACCTGTTGGCGCAGTGGATGTGCAGTAAGGGCGACTACCGAAGTGCTATGACACATGAGAAAGAGGCTCTGACTGCTTTTACCTCCCTGGTCAGTAATTATGTCAGAGAGAGACAAAGTAACGTGGACTGGTTGTGTGTGTGTTTGTCATCTTACGGTTGTTTTCTTCTTAGTTTGGAGAGGATCACTCACAGACTTGCTGCAGCAAAGACTTCCTGAGCACCATAACCAAGCAAGCAGTGAAGGTGGAGCGTACTCTGAGACAGGCAGGAGCTGACAGCACTGAGCAAGCTGTGGAGGTATGTGCATTGCATGATCTCTTTCAGTCTGCCAAAGAAAAAGAAAAGTGTGATTGACTTCCCTGTCCTTTGTGTCCACAGTGTCTCACACCAGCATCTGACACCATTGTGGACCAGATGGTTCTGATTACAGGGATCAGGAGTATTACACAGAGGTAAATATTAACAGTGATGTATAATATATGATATTACGTATCCACAGCTTGTTGAAGCAATGTGCTGGTACACGACTGAATTTGGATTTTTGGGGCTGTTACTGATTGAAGACTTAAACAATCTGATCTCAGTATTCTGCTTAGACATGTACACCCTGCTAATATATCTTCTTTAAGAGCCCATCATGTTTTGTGTTCTGCTGGATGCCTTCTACTTGTTCCTCTCCATGGAGAAAACTATAAGTAAATAGTGTCAAAAAAATATATAAAATCAGATCTTTTAAGCACTTGTTGGTGCAAACCATTTCTCTACAGCTTTAAAAAAAAAAGTCATGGCAGTTACACATAATACAGATGTTTTTTGTTTTTAAACAGATAATATACAAAATAGGAAACTCCATTCTTTGGGAAATTTAAATGACAAATGTACTTAAACTGAAATTAAATCATATTTTAATTAGCATATTTAAATATTTTTCATTGTGTTGAAACCCACTCATGACTTCATTGTGTTTTATTAGTGACAAGTTCCAGGAGTATAAGCAGAAACATCTGGAACTAAAGGCTGCAGTGGCAAAAGAACTGGGATTTACACTACCACTCAAGCCTGTCACCTTAGACGCTTTGATCGCAGAGGAGAAAAGCTCAAATCAGGAAGCAGGATGCGGGAAGGAAGCTGAGGATGGAGGAAACCCAGCCGTGGAGACTATCAACGAGAGCCAACCGGAGCAGCCAGAGGAACCGATGTGTGTGGAGGGTGCCGCCACAGTTTCAGCTAACGGTCATGTGGTGGAGCCAGCTGAGGTCAGCCAGTGTGAGGAGAAAATAGATACAAACAGTGAGGGAGCAGCTGCAGATGTTGAGGTGAAGGCAGTCGTTGAAGCTGCAGATGTTGAGGTGAAGACAGTCACTGAAGCTGCAGATGTTGAGGTGAAGGCAGTCACTGAAGCTGCAGATGTTGAGGTGAAGGCAGGCACTGAAGCTGCAGATGTTGAGGTGAAGGCAGTCGCTGAAGCTGCAGATGTTGAGGTGAAGGCAGTCGCTGAAGCTGCAGATGTTGAGGTGAAGACAGTCTCTGAAGCTGCAGATGTTGAGGTGAAGACAGTCTCTGAAGCTGCAGATGTTGAGGTGAAGGCAGTCTCTGAAGCTGCAGATGTTGAGGTGAAGACAGTCTCTGAAGCTGCAGATGTTGAGGTGAAGGCAGTCTCTGAAGCTGCAGATGTTGAGGTGAAGGCAGTCAATGAAGCAACATGTGATGAGATGAAGTCAGTCTCAGGTGAAACAAATGGTGAAATAAATGGACCAACAGACACCGTTGTAAGCCCATCAGTGCTTAAGAGTGGAATGAGCTGGGCAGATATTGTTGTTTCAAAAGCAGTCATGACCAATGGAACAGGAGGTAAAACCACAGAAGTAAATGGAGTAGAGGAGAGTGTCACTGTGAATGGAAGAGCTGAAGAGTGAACACACAGCAAATGATGTGTAGTCAGGTTTACCAAAGTGACTGCTGTTTAACCAAAACTAAAAACTCTCCCAGGATCCTTGATGTAATTTGATCTACTGAACACAAAGGACAGAGTGAAAAGATGTGTATTACTTGTGTGTTGCTGTTGCTGGTTTTAGACTATTCCTGATGCTGGGAAAGGGCTATACTGTTGACCCATACTTTTTTCAACAATAAACTTTGTACTCTGGTGTATTAAACCTGTGCCTTCTCCTCTTTAATGGCTTTTTTTTTTTTTTTTTTTTTTTTTTTTTATTGGGGG
>OOFC01002543.1:8943-22136 GCA_900323345.1 Pseudochromis fuscus | reverse complement strand
TTTATTTTTTTTTTTTTTTTTTTTTTTTTTTTTTTTTTACATGTGGCGATACCATATATTTGTAAGTAATAAGGGTACAAATATATTTGTACTGGCTAAAAACAACCTAGCCTCTTTAGAGTGTAGATTTATGTGTAGAACCCAGAATCTGTTTGACATTAAACCAAATATTAAACATTTTGTCCCTCTTACCAACATTACACTTGCATTAGAAACATTCATGTTGAAAGTCTTCTCTGTGTCTGGTGCTAAGCCAAATGGGTGAAAAGTATCCTGAAAAGCTTCTTGCTTTTGACAGTTAAAAAGATGCTGCTCTGCAGGAAGCTCTTAAGCCATGTTCCCATAACTTTACAGAGATGTTTTCTGTGATGTATTACTTACAATGTTTCATTCAACTCAAAAATGTATTAAAATGTCTGATTGGATGTATATGCAACATGACCATTTAAACACCAGACGCACAACTATACTATTTAACAGGTTGTCCCAGTTCTATTGAAGTACTTATTGCAGGGCTTGAATTATTTAATCCAAGCCCTGCAGTCAATTTCTTTTGGTCTGAGGTAACAACTGCCCTCTCAAAGATTTTTCAGGATCATGAGGCTAAATGTCCTGAACTGTATAAATTACGAGACAAAACAGACAAGGTATCTACCAGAGAGATGAGATTCATAACATTTGGTTGTCATGCCACTAAACAGAAAGTTGTTATGAACTGGAAGATTAGAAAACCATCATATTTTTGTTTGAGTACTTTGTTGGAAGACTGTATGGATAGATCAGTCACAAATTTATGGCAGTTTGATCCAAATCTAGAGGGACTATGGGGAACAATTAGGGGTTATTTGAACCCATTACCAGGCAGTTTGTAATGATGTAGGTTGTATTTGTTTATTATATTTGTGTATATCTGAGAACCACTGGTTGAGGGAAGGAGAAAAGAGAAGAGTAAATAAATATAAGGATAAAAACATGCCACCCCCCTCCCTTACCCCCCTTTTTTCTTTTTTAATGCTTTATAATTAATAATGGTTGTTTTTTTGCAAGTGTATGTATGTATTGCTTTATGCTTTTTTGTCTGTGGTTTGTGTTTAAATAAAATGTTTAAAAAATGTTCACCAAAAAATAAATAAAAAGAATCCAAAACAACATTATCTTTTCCATACCCTGAAACTTTAGGGCAAACAATGATGACATCTTAAAAAGTCATTCCTTGATTTGGAGGATTATTTATTTATTTTTTAAAAAACTGGTAAAGCAAGAGCAACAATACAAACATGTAGTCTAATATACATCTCCTGTCTCAGCTCTGTTGTGTGTCCCTCAGTATAATCTCCAAGTCAGGGCAGTGTTGGTACTGTGGTTCAGGCGACTCTGCCCATGCTGACTGTGGGAGTCTGTTAAGGCTGCCTGAAGGAAAGGTGATGACTGATGTATCACTGAAGACATCAATGAGACGGGATGGACAAGGCAGCTGTCTCTCCTCACACAAATCCACCGCTTTACTGATGTAGCTGTAGTCCCGCTTAAACTCCCTCTCGATTGTCCTGTTGGTGCAACAGATAAGAAACGTCACGTCATCTCCCGCACTTTTTTAAAACACCATTTCCATCTTTCACACCATGTACAAACCTCTCCCTGATGCCACTGAAGCTGTTTCCAATGATTATGACCAGAGACAGACATCCTGCACTCCAGTTCTTCCACAGAAGGTTGTTGTACAAGGCTTTCCCACAATGCATCAGGTAAAACAACGTGGGCTTGGTTGCCAGACGCTTCCCCTCCTGTACAATGCAATGAAACAGGATGCTATTCTTATGTTTTCATTTGATCCCTTTTAGGCAGCCAATAAGCTAAGAAAAAAAACTTACAGAAACTTTAAACCTTACATTTTTTTTCACTGTAAATAGTACATGTTAATGCCCCATACGCATTTAAGCAAACTATTTCCTCAATGCCTGCATGATATACTCTCAGACTGTATATAGAATGGACAAAGGTAACTCCATGTATACTCCCCAATTTCCTTGTCTGTATATATTAATGATCATACAAAATGAGCTAAAATCAATAATTAAAAAAAGATAAGTGTCTGACAGCCTCTAAAGGACTATGGTTTGATTTGGAAAATCTTTTTCACTCCAATACCAGTCATTGATGTAATGTTGAGTCGGGGCAATTGGACTTGGTCATAGACGTTTCACTTCTCATCCAAGAGGCTTCTTCAGTACTGAACATAGTCTGACTGGTAAAAAGCAGCAGGTTAAAACTCTGTGGGGTTGTTAACCAGTCATCGATACCCCTTTGATCGTATCTACTGCTCCCTAACAGTCAATCAAAACTGAAGGAGCCTCTTGGATGAGAGGCAAAGTCCAGTTGCCCTGATTAACACTACTTGTATAACCATGACCTGGATGACTGAGAATCTTCACAGACACTAATAACAGTGTTTCACTTGTCTGACAGAATAATTTAAAAAAACACAAGTGGCCAAAAACTGACCTCATTTTCTGTGAGTACAGTCAGACCCAGCTCTCTGAGAATGTCCCTCTCTGCAGAGGAGAATGCGGGATCATAAACAGAGCAATCCTTCAGTGGAATCTGAAAGGAAAGAAACAGTAAGATACAGAGTTTATAACAAACAAGTCTCATGGCCAAGTGTTTGTTATCTCACTAATGATAAAGCCAATTCCCTCTGACCTGTCCAGCATCCAGCAGGAGCAGCAACATGGCAAGCTGGTAGCGAGCTGAGACACAGGAAGAAAAGCAACCGAGGCCATAGCATACACACTGTAGTTGCTGACATACTCTGTCCTCTCCTCCCTCCTCCAGCTGATCCTCGGTGTCCTTGTTCTGTGGAGGTTTGGGGAGGGATGCTGCCACTAGCAGCTGCTCTGAGGACAAGACGCTCAACATAGTCATCAAGCTGCAAGTCGAACTATTCCTCAACCAAGATAGGTAAATCCACCTATCCATCACACTCACCTTTCCAGTTTTGCCAAAACTCCTCGCATCTCAGCTCAGACCTGCAGAGGCAGAGTAAAAGCAGAGTTATAGGACTTTGGAGTAAAGAAGTAGATTCACCAGGACGTTTTCTTAGATATTAGGATGTTGCTGCTGAGCTACAGTTAAATTTCTTACTCTGTGTCTCTGATCCGTTTAACAATTTTCCCGATATCCAGCTCCTCCTGGCAACATGATAAAGTTGGAGACACCTGAAGTGACTTTAACCTCCTCGCTGCTCCTTTCCGTCGCCGAGCCACCTGCCACTCCTCCCCGGTGTCCGACATGTATGCTAACTCACAAGTGTAACGTACCCAGACATGTCATGAAATACTTGTTTTACCTTCAATACCAAAGTATCACTTCAGCGCCACTCATCAACATCAGCGAGCTTGCAACACGTGGGACTATTTTTAGTGTAACACACTTTTTCTCTTCCGATGTGAACTTACAGTAGAAAAACAACAGCGCTGTTAGCTTATTATAGGGAAGCACGTAACATGTGCTTTATGTAAAATTATTTTAAAATATTGTTTTGGTATATGTGGGAATAAAATTTGTCTATTTTCTAAAGATGGACAAGTTCCGAAGCAGTCTAATGAACTGCCGTGTGTCGACTCTAAATGTCGGAACTTGTATGGGCAACTACAGTCATGTGACTGATGACGTAGGAAGCTTCGACGCTCCACAGGGACTGTCTGGAGATATTTTCTTGTAAAACAGAAAGAGACAGAAGCCACATCGATACAGATTGTGTATGATTTACAATCTATTTATGAACAGGCAACTTTAAGTAGTTTTACTGCACACATTTGGAATTGAAATGATTTTGTTGTGTGCTAGTGTTTTAAATAATGAAACAGTTGCTATAACTCCAGTCTGCCACGAGATGTCACTGTTCCTCCCCACAGCGAGGCCCCAAGGCTTCGAAACAGTTTAAGTACAAAAGAAGAAAACCTCAAACAGAAAAGGCTCCATTCAACCATCACTATTATTTTCTAACTCCGTGTTTTTTTCGGTAAAGCACAATAACTGAAGTGTTTCCAAGGAACGTCAAAGTATCCCGTGCACGCGCAAGCCAGCGACCCACTTCCGAGGGGGACAACGTTTAATGTAACACCATAACACCGGAAGTGAAGAAGAAGAAGAAGAAAACGAACGCGAAGAGGCGCCTGACGTTAGCTGGATTATCTGAAAAGACGGGATGTACAATTGATCACTGTCTAGAGGAATAAATCACGCTTTAGGTGAGTTAAAGAAAATAGTATTTACATAATTTCACAGCACGTAACGTTTTCATGTAAAGCTGACAGTTTATAATATATGAACTAACGTTTTCTTATGCTAATACATATTAGCTTATGCTAGGTTTTCTCCACAGAATCATATGTATTCAGTGTTGAGGGGTTGGTGTAACCCGACCAGCAAGTTCTATAAGATTATGGGGTTTATGTTTGCTGTACTTGTATATTATATGTGTCATTTTGTGAGGTGATATGATATAATATGACGTTAGCTCAACCATGATTGTTGTTGGACTCATGTTTGAGGTACAGCCACAGACCACATCATCAGAGCTTTAAAGTATTGAAAATAAAGAAAATGTTACGTAAAACACTTAGCAGTTTCTTTTCCGGGGTTTCAGTCACAGCTGGAGTTAATCATTTGGAGTTTTTACACAACTTGATGGTATTTTTTTTACTTTATTGTCCAGAGATGTCCATGTCCCACCTATATGGGCGGAGAGATGAGGAGGAGGAAGGTGTGGAGGTTGAGAGCTTTGAGGTGACAGAGTGGGACCTGGCCAATGAGTTCAACCCAGACCGCCGCAGACACAGGCAGACCAAGGAGCAGGCCACCTACGGCATCTGGGCTGATAGGGATTCAGACGAAGATGAGAGGCCTAGCTTTGGTGGAAAGAAGTAAGGCATGGGTTTGTTTTTGACACTGCCCCTTCCTAATCACCTTCGCTTTTACTAGCAATTAATTGTTTGTTAATTAACTAATGTTAATTGTTGTGGGGTTTTTTTTCTTAGATCTAAAGACTATACTGCTCCAGTGAATTTTGTGAGTGGTGGTCTACGTAAGAGTGCAGCTGAGGAGAAGCAGCAGCAGCAAAAAGGAGAAGGAGGTTCTGATGACTCTGATGATGATGATGGCCCTGCAGCACCTGCTCCTTCTCGTAGTACTGCACCCAAAAAACTCCAGATGGTAATTTTGTAAAGTCTTCATTTTATGCTGAATGTAATGTAATCTGTAACCAAAAATTATATCAGAAACAGTCTAAAATGGATTGTTTTGCCAGGGTAATTTCCGTGGCCATCAGTCACAGAGGTTTGCGGGTGGTATACAGTCTGGACAAGGCATTGGTGTCTGGGAGAAGCACACAAGAGGGATTGGACAGAAACTTTTGCAGAAAATGGGTTACCAGCCAGGAAAAGGCCTGGGCAAGAATGCTCAAGGTGGGTATGGCATGGTGTTTTCTAATAGTGTGTATTTAAGAGGCAACTAAATGGAGTTGATATACTTTGGTATGTTACTGTGTAATTTCTGCAGGTATTGTTAACCCTATCGAGGCAAAGGTTCGTAAAGGGAAGGGAGCGATCGGTGCTTATGGCAATGAGCGAACCAAGCAGAGTCTTCAGGACTTCCCTGTGGTTGACTCAGAGGAAGAAGAGGAGAAGGTATTGTCATGACAAAAAGTCTTTGCCTTTTGCATCTTTTCCTGTTGTTGTTGTTGATTATATAGGAGACATTTTGATTGTCTATTTATCATTTTGATTGTATTGTCTATTTCTGTTCCTGTAGGAGTTTCAGAAGGAACTAGGCCAGTGGCGTAAAGATCCTGCAGGGTCTGTAGGAAAGAAGAAACCAAAGTACTCTTACAGAACTGCAGATGAACTAAAAGCCAAAGGAAAAGTGGCTGGGCGGAGCACAGCAGCATCTGCTGGAGAGCTGGCTCAAGTCAAGGTATGTTATAGTCTCACACTGCTGCTTTTTATTCCTGCATCATAAGAATGTTTTAGGAGCTCTCTGACCCAGCTGTAAAGTGTAATAACCTAAAGGAACCTATGTTAATTGCTCAGTACAGGGCCCTGTGGATGAAATTGTTATATTAAAGTACTGGCATGGATGAATGCCATTTTTGTTCTGAATTTTGGAATCTCACTTACCTCATATCTCTGCTTTTGTCTAGGTAATAGATATGACTGGAAGAGAGCAAAAGGTATACTACAGTTACAGTCAGATGTCAAACAAGCACAGTGTTCCTGATGAAGGTCCACCCAGCATGTCCACACGGGATCAGAAAGGATCTGGCTTTGCTCTCCCTGAGCTTGAACACAATCTGCAGCTGCTGATAGACCTTACAGAACAAGACATATTGCAGGTATGAGGAAGTCAAACGTTTCCTTTATTTATATTTGGTTGCAACAGAAACCAATGAATAAAGCTTTCATTTATGGATCATCAACCTGAGACCTCTTTTTGTAATTTTTGCACCACTCTGTATTGCTATGCTGCCATGTATTGAACCACAACCCACACACTTGCTTTTTTCTCATGACTTTCTTATGTAGTCTGCCAGACGTCTGCAACATGAAAAAGATGTAGTTGTGTCTTTGAGCCATGAGTCACGAGCATTGCAAAGCAGACTGGACGCAGAGCAAGATGCCATCCAGAGAATGGAAGCTGTACTGGCATTGGTGGAGCGTTTTCCCTCTGTGGATACAGCACCGGGGGAGGGACCCACGCTGCAGGTGCATATACACTGAATATACAGTGATAGCTGTTTCAGTTCTCGCTTTGATTTTACAGCCTTATATGTAATTTTTGGTGCTTTATTTCTCTTTTATCAGGAGTGTGCTCGGATCTTTGAGACTTTACAAACTGATTATTATGAAGAATACAAGACAATGGGACTGGGAGACCTGGCCGTAGCTGTTGTTCATCCGTTACTCAAAGAGAAACTTCGTTCCTGGGACCCCTTAAAGGTTTGCTTTTTCAGTTCACTTGTTTTGACTACAAACTCATTATGTGTTAAAATCATTAATATTTGAGATACCACTGCTTAGACTGTTCTCTGATTATTTTAGGACAGCTCTTATTGCCTGGAAGACATCGGTCAGTGGAGAGTAATCCTTGAAACTCGTGACTTCCACTCCACGGGCCCAGATTCAAATATGGACCCTTACCACAGGTCATTTTAAACATATTAAGTTGTGCTCATGTGTTTATGGGACTAAAGTCGACAGGTTAGATGCAGCCTGTTTTTGCTGCAGGTGTTTATAAAATGTGTGTTCTGTTTTTATTGATACAGACTGTTATGGGAAGTGTGGATCCCAGTGATGCGGGCTTGTGTGTCAAGCTGGCAGCCTCGTATGGTCGGGCCAATGGTGGACTGTGTGGAAGTGTGGGCTCCTCTTCTTCCCCTGTGGATCCTGGATCACATGTTGGAGCAGCTGATCCTACCTCGACTTCAGCGAGAGGCAAGAGACACACACACACACTCAGAAAAAGAGAAACTTATTTCACATTTACATTTAAGTAAAGTCTAAAATCAAAAACATGGCTGTTCTTTTTTCTTGTTTAATAGGTGGACAACTGGAACCCTTTAACTGACACAGTGCCTATCCACTCCTGGATCCACCCATGGCTGCCTTTGCTTCAGTCACGTCTAGAGCCTCTTTACCCACCAATCAGAAGCAAGTTATCCAATGCTTTGCAGCGGTGGCATCCCAGCGATGCCTCAGCTCGTCTCATCCTGCAGCCATGGAAAGACGTTTTCACACCAGGTGCATGGGAGGCCTTCATGGTGAAAAACATCATCCCTAAACTCGGTATGGCTTCATCAGTGACGACCTTATGTATACCAAAGCCAAATTAAGATATACATCTTCACAATTTGTCTCTCTCTTATGTGATGGCTCCTGTTTCCCTTTACAGCTTTGTGTCTGGAAGAGTTGGTCATCAACCCTCACCAGCAGCAGATGGAGCCATTTCACTGGGTGATAGACTGGGAGGGTATGCTCTCCCCCTCCAGCCTTGTTTCCCTGCTGGACAAAAACTTCTTTCCAAAGTGGTTGCAGGTCAGTGAATATAATTAAACAGTAACTTGTATGGAAAACAGAGGCTTGTGAGGATATATGTGAGGAAGTTTATTACATATATTTTATTGGATTAAATCTTTATGAATGTTGGTGTCTGTGCTTTGTTGAATATAGGTCCTGTGTTCATGGCTGAGCAACAGTCCAAACTATGAGGAAATAACTAAGTGGTACCTTGGCTGGAAAAGCATGTTCAATGATGTCTTGCTGGCACAGCCCCTTGTTAAAGAGAAATTCAATGAGGCATTGGACATCATGAACCGCGCAGTGTCCTCAGGCATGGGTTAGTACTATAGACAGTCTGGAAATACACACCAAACACAAAAATGACAGAACAGCCTTTCTTTAAAATATGATAATAAAGCAGCTGAGCACTTTTTTCTCAACTTTAACAAAACATACTCTTTTTTTTTTTTGTTTTGTTTTCTATCCACAGGGGGATATATGCAACCTGGTGCGAGGGAGAATATTGCATACCTCACACAGACAGAGAGGCGGAAGGACTTCCAGTACGAAGCTATGCAGGAGCGCAGGGATGCTGAGAGTGTGGCTCACAGGGGCATCAGCGCCGGTGTGCCGACTAACTTTAAAGATCTCATCCAGACCAAGGCAGAGGAGAACAACATTGTCTTCATGCCCCTCGTGGCCAAACGGCACGAGGGAAAGCAGCTGTACACATTTGGGCGTATTGTTATCTACATCGACCGAGGGGTTGTGTTTGTGCAAGGAGAGAAGACTTGGGTGCCCACGTCTTTGCAGAGTCTGATAGATATGGCAAAGTGAGGGTGGACTGTTGGAGTCTCTTGTCTGTCAAGTGTAAAAACAAAAATACAAAAAGTAGAGGAAGTGTTTGGTTTTGATGTAACTTCAGTGTGTTTAAATCTTTGTCTCTTTCGAAATTTTTAAAATGTCCAAACTGTGAATAAATAATTTTTGAATGTATGTATTCTGCTTTGTTGCTGTTGTAATCAGAGCTGGACTGTAAAAAACAAAAAACAACAAAATAATGGTACATACATGGATATGATAGTTCTTGAGTTTTTAGATGGTGCTACGTTCAACACAAGCATACTGTGCCAATACTGCTTAGAGACAAGTATTGGAGTTTTGACGCCTAGATTCAAAGATTTTATTTGTTATATACTCAGAATGGGAACTGAAATGCAAAAAAAACTGTCCACAAGGCCATGTGGAATGAACAAAAAAGTTGAACTATTAAGAGCAATATAATAGAACACCAATATTTTAAGAAAAGCAATATAATGAAGAGCAATATAGACAAAAGTGGGCAGTGTATATAGTAACAAAATAGACTGACAAAATTGAAAATATGTGCAATGATGTGCATTGTGCAAAAAAATATTCATTATGTACTTAACACACTTCATACATACCATGAGAAGGTCAAAGTTCACAGAAAGCCAGTGCTTAGAATACAAGCATTTGCTTCGTGTTTTCTGTTTGTGTGGGTTAATAATGTACCAGTAGGGGGCAGCGTTTTCAGACGGTCTGTCAGTTTTTGGCATTGCGGGGCTTCCGTACGGAGTCGGCGCTTTGTGGTAGAGCATTGTATCCTGTGTATATTAGCATTTGTTCACTATTTGATCATTTCTTCCGTATATTTGAACCAAGAAGGTACGTGGACAAATCATCGAACATCCTATATATCGATAGTTTTCTTTTTGTGATGGAAAATCTGCCGTTTTTAGCCAATAAGATAACGGTTCTGTGTTGGTTAGCTAGCTTACCTACAGGCTACACTAACGTTAGCCAGTATGCTAACAGGGAACTACTGGAAACGTTGTTGTAACTAGCGTAAGATTTTCGTGGGGGTTCTCTTATATATTCAGGATTTTGTTTATATTTTTTATTACAGCTCAACTCATGTCGTCGGACGCCCTGAAGAAGAGAAAGTCCAAGGTCCTCCGCAGTGAGGGAGGAACCCCAGAGATGAAGCGAGGTCGTGGAGAAGCAGACCCGCAGGTAAAGTAGTGGCCTCGGCAGGAGGGATTGAACCAGGGGATCACAGAGGCATTAATACGATTAGATAAGAGAAAATATTTGATTGGATCACACAGTGAGACGTGGTTTTGTTTGCCAAAAATAAATATGTTATATGTGTTGGACATTCTGTTGTACTGTTGACATCGTGCTGGAAAAAGTAATAAATGTTCTCGTTAAGCACAAATGCAGCATTGGTTGTAGAACTAGGTTGAATGTACCTTCCCTGCTTTTAAGTGCATTGTGTTGATTATTACCAGTCAGGTAAAGGGTAAATTTTTAAAATAATGGAAGTTGGGAATGAAATTTGTTCATTTGGAACTGGAGTTAACTTCTGTCATAGAAAACTGCATTCAGACTTCTTACAGCAGAAAAAAGAATGGATTCAAGTTTAACTGAGACTGACAGCGATGTGATGTACTGCATATTTTTTCCCAGGATGTGCGTGTGTACAGCGAGGAGGTGGAACTGGATGGCAGGGACCCTGAGCAGGACTTCTTGCAGTACAAAGAATCTTGTGAGAGTCTAGCCACACTCATGAGTGAGATTCAGGAGCTCAAAGCCAATGGGGCCAAGGAAGGGGTAAGAATTACACCTGTAAACATTAAAACTTCTCACTCATTATTGACTGATTTGTTTCTCAGTAATAATATGACATTACTTTCTGGTTAAACTCATCAAGATGGTTTTCTGGTGTGCGATTGTAGAAACAATATATTTCCCCACAGCAGAATCCTTATATGTACAGTTTGTTGTCATGGTAAATGTAATGCATCACAACATTGAATATGTTTACAGGATCTGAGACAAGGTTGGTTCTGTGTCTCATCTTTAATAATGAAGCCTAATTAGATGTATTTCTTTTCAGTGTGTGGAGGTTGAGCAGAGACGTATGCAGAGCTGCATCCATTTCATGAATCTGAAAAAACTAAATCGTCTTGCTCATATGCGACTAAAGAGAGGCAGAGACCAGACACATGAGGTAATCCCGACACAACTATTAAATGCTATTTATAAGATAGTAGAAGAAATACCAGTTAAAGTTAAGTTTCCTTTGTGCTGTTTACTTGCTAAAAAATGCTGCCTCAAGTCCCTTTTGTGCTGATCACAAAAGGAAAGTTAAGGCACTTCATTTTCTCCTTTTAACACCTTGCTGCAGTAGTACAATTATCATTAAAGAGTTTATGCAGCCTCTGCGTTTATTTTCATTGTTAGTGTTGATCAATTCAGATACCAATTCTGCTCATTGATCCTTGTTTTTTATTGAATCCTGGCTCTGACTCTTGGCACATTGTTTAGAATAGATTTGTTTCCAGGGTCACACAGGTAATGTTTACAAACCAGCTAAACCGTTTTTCTCCACTCAGGCAAAGCAGAGAGTCGACGTGCTGCACCTTCAGTTACAAAACCTGCTGTATGAAGTAATGCATCTTCAGAAGGAGATCAGCAAGTGTCTGGAGTTCAAGTTAGTACCAAATGTTTTATTCATCATTTGATCTGACACATTTGAAATCCTTGGTAAACAGTTTAACAGACTTTATCACATTAATTAAACATTACAGAGATCACTCTGTTTTGAAAAGCCTCAGAAATAAGGACAACAACTAGCCCCACTCTGTCTGTGAATCTATTATAATAGACAGTCAATGAATAAGAACTTGAATGGAAAAAAATACTCAAGAAATACAGGAAAGTATATAGTTAAGTTCACACAGTAATACTCAGGTTTACTGTTATTGAACCCTAGGAAGATTTTCAAAAATGTGTGTTTTCATAATGGTAATTCCCTGTCCCAGGTCTAAGCATGAAGAAATCGACTTGGTGAGTGAAGAAGAGTTTTATCAAGGGGCTCCACAGGAGATTTCCAGGCCTCACCTGACAAAAAACGATCCCCACCAACTCACACTGGCACGACTGGACTGGGAGCTTGAACAGAGGAAGAGGTGCTAAACCTTCACACAACATAGTGCATTTGTAATATTTTGTGTTAAAAGAAAATTCAGTCTTGATTTAATGAGTGTAGAGCATTTGCTAAAAGTCTGTGGTTTGAAATAGGTTGGCAGAGAAATACAAGGAGTCACAGGCCTCAAGGGAGACGATTCAGAAGAGCATTGAGGTGAAGAAGGAGCATCTGACAAGCTTGCAGCCAGGACTCAATGCCATCATGCAGGTATTTGAATTGTCAGGGTGGCATGTTAATAAGTGCTTTCTTCTTCTGAATTTTGATAGGAGCATATCGCCACTCAGTTTTTGTTCTATTCTCAGCAGCTTGGTGCATTGATGTTAAATGTTAACGCCATATATACCTCCTTCTTATCCTCTTTCCTCTCTCCCAGGCCTCTCTCCCAGTGCAGGAGTATCTGTCCATGCCTTTTGAACAGACTCAGAAACAGACAGAGATTGCCCGCCACCTGCCTCCACCTCTCTATGTTTTGTTTGTTCAAGCAAATGCCTATGGCCAAGCCTGTGGTGAGTAGTTATTAGAAACTCCACCGTGCTTCAAGACAAAATGGAGTTTGTCCTTTTTGCATGCAAATATTTTGACATTTGTGATTTTATTTTTGTTTTTATTTCAGACAAGAACCTGAATGTCTCCATCAGTGGTGATGTTGACGAGGCCAAGGCCCTGTCCAAACCCCCAGAAGATTCCCAAGGTACAAACACTGCTACACACATCTGCCATCATATGTACTTTCTGTTCCCATAGCACACAGACGTATCACTGTGTTGACCAGCTCATTTTTCTGTCATACTCAATCTCGTTGGATGTTGGGAGATGTGCAAGAAAATATCTAATTAATGTGTTCTTGTTTTATCCAGATGATGAGAGTGATTCAGATGCAGAGGAGGAGCAAGAGAAAACGGTGAGTCTCAACTTTTACCCTGAAACACTCGCACTTACACACACTGACTCACAGGTCATTGAGTTCACCTCACTCTTAATATAACTGTCTCTGCATTGGACACACGAACTGTCTCTGAAGGCCTAGCTGTCACACATTGTGGTCTGGCAGGTCGGGGAGCAGTGGCCATCGATCGATTCCTGCATCCGGAGTGCTAGTGCCGGGGGGGGGGGGGGGGGGG
>OOFC01002540.1:1753-21649 GCA_900323345.1 Pseudochromis fuscus | reverse complement strand
GCCGAATGCCTTCAGGGTCATATCAAGCATGACTTCCTTGGGCAGGTAGCTGGTACCCTCAAAGATCATGTTGCCCTCCAGAGATCCGATCTTGTAGTTGCGGGAGAACTTGGTGGGATCCATAATAGGCCCAATCTGATTACCCTGCAGGGCATCAAGAATCTTCTGTCTCATCCTGTTGGAAAGGAACAAAATCAAGACAAGCCCTACATTCAGCTAAGTAAAGGAGGAGTGAATAAATCTAATCTCTGGTCTATTATGTTTTTACTTACTCCTGAGTCTCAGGCACTGTTGAGGACAAAATGTTGGTAATGTGGGAGATGACAAAGCTTTTGACTTGTGTATCCTGCTCATTGGGCAAGGCAGTAGCCAGCTGGGTCAGTTCACTTGGCTGGGGGTCCTTCATAAGTACCAGATATGCAGCAATACGTTTCTGCATGGGGCTGGTGCCGTCCAAAAGAACCTGCATAAGCACCTCTCTGCTCTGTGGTCAAAAGAGATTCATATATTGAGCACACAGTAGAAATAAGGATTCCAACAACCTAACTGATTATTTCACTTG
This sequence comes from Pseudochromis fuscus, assembly GCA_900323345.1. Lineage (NCBI taxonomy): Eukaryota > Metazoa > Chordata > Actinopteri > Pseudochromidae > Pseudochromis > Pseudochromis fuscus. Next base: position 21,087 of record OOFC01002540.1, on the reverse strand, counting down.
CCTCGACAGGGACATCAGTCAGTCTGTACACTTGGATAGCAGCCTGCTGCACAGCTGGAGAAGCTGCAGGTTGGTTCACACACTGCATCACAGCGGCTCTGACTGCAGGACCGGCAGGAACCATAGCTGGAGCCATGTTTCCAATAACCTAGAATCAAACAGCACATTAATATGTATGCATATTGATGCATTTATTTTGGTTTTGATCCAAAGGAAAGGGTACTCACTCTCAGTGTCAAGAAAGTGTCGTCCTTGTCTCCAGAACAGTCACCCAACTTGGCAGCCATGAACTCAGCAACAGAGTGAATTTCAGGAGTCAGTTTTCCTTCAGCTTTGTAAAACCTGAAGTAAAAATAAAAATATTATACTAAAGCTTGTTTACTTTATTTTTCAGAAAGAGGAAGCACTCAAATATTATTGAGAACTTCCAGAATAAAGTCTGGTTAAGTTTACTTACCTCTTGACAACATTGCTCAGGGCATACATGATGGGCTTGCTGGCCTTGTATTTGGCCATCTCGAGCATGTCGTGGATCAGGAGCTCAGAAGGATTGGACACGAGTCCCAAAGCAAAGACGGTGGCATCGACCTCGAGGGAGGCGCTGTCGAAGGTCCTGAGGATCTGCATGATGGCGCTGCTGCACTCGGGGGTTCCACACTGAGCCAGAACCTGGTAGGTCAGGACACGGGACACAGCGAGAGCCTCGGGAATGGCAGGAGTCAGGGTTTCGGTCTTCATTCCTCGGACCATGGAGATGAGCTTTGGGAAGAGATGGGCCCTCCTCTCACCTTCGGTCTCGGGCAGATCGGCCAGTTCTCTCAGGAGATTCAGAGCTGCATCTTTATCCTGGACAACACTCCTGTCCTCAACAACCTCCATGTGAAGGTCCCTGACGAGGTCACCTTGATACACAGGAAACAAGGTAATGAAGCCATCTTTTGTCACCATTTAAAAACAAAGAGCAAATGAAATGAGCACAAATGAAACAAAGGATTTACCGTGCTCAAAGACTCTGTCATTGTGAGGTTCAACTGTGATCAGTGTCAGCTCTTGCTTTCCAACGTTGGTCACTCCATATTCTCCCCTGTGGAAAGAAACCACAGGTTCAGAATGCTGTAGATTTGTTGTATAATACATATCAGTTTGTACACTGCTGTAACAGGCCCATGTATAGAGTCTGGTTCAGTGTTTGTCTTACTTGTGAGAGAAGGGAATGAGGACGTGGTTCTCAGTGCAGGAGCCAGAGGTCATGTGTTTTTTCTCATTGTCAAACTTGTAGTTGCAGGTCTGGGAGCTTCTGATCAGCTGAGCCAGAGGGTAGTGCTAAAAACAAACAGATTATCATGTCATGATTAATGTTAAATTATACAGATACAGCTTGTGTAGCTTTGCACTATGTATACACAGATATTCAGTATGTACGCTGTAATTCTCACTTCATCCAGAAAGCAAAATTTTAAGGTTGACGCGACATACATGTTCAGATATGTTAAATTTACATAAAGACTTTAAGTTAATTTGGCATAATACACATTACACTTGACTGTGACATAATGGTTTTATGTTAAGTCAACAAGTTTTCATTTTTGAGTTAATTGAACTGCATTTAACTATTTGCAGTGAATTTTCTTATTCACTTTATACAGAATTTCTATTTCATTGTGTTTAAAGTTAAAAGAAAAATTAGTTTCATTATTGACTCAGACAAGGGTGGCGTGACAGCTGATTTCTGTCAGATGGACTCAAAACTTTAATGCTACTGTACAACATATATTTGAAATCAACTTTTGTCCTAAAGTGTTATGTTGCTATAACATATACACAATGTCTTTGGAGCCTCTTACCATGCCAGAGATAAGTGCCAGAGGGCTGGTGTGATCTCTCATTGGGACAAATTTGTCACATCTGGACAGATCCCTGTTCAGGGTGATGTCAGTCGCAATGTCCTCTCTGGCGTTGATAGTGGAGTAGGTCTTGCATTTGCCGTGGATAGTGGGCTGAAATAGAGGTGTTGAAGATATTGAGAAGAAATAAATACATATTTCTGATGTTTTATGAGAACTGTTTTTGAAACTTTGAAGTATTTCTTGGTAAATCATTGTACCATGTTCTTGTTCTTGTTTTCTTCCACCAGGGGCACAGCCAGGGCTGAGATGATACCCCTCTTGATGTTCAGGATCGTTGTGGTCTCACCTTCCTCAGGGTACAGTTTCACATTGTACACACCCTCAACCACAACCTTCAGAGGATATCTAAAAGAAAATGTACATTATTTAAATTAGTGTCCCGTGCATGCTGATTGGTGAGAAACTAATTATTATTATTTTTTTATTATCAAGGATTTCCATTCGGGAACATACTTCTCCATTTCAGCAGCAAAGGCATCAGAGCTGGGTGCAGGACCGAACACAGGGTTTCCCTCTGCGTCCATGTCGACCACTTCGCTCAGGCTGCAGCCAGAGGTGCGGACGATGAAACTACAAGTCTGAGGTACTTCAATTTCAACCTGTGAGAGAAAGTGAACGTTTTCTCTTTTTCTCTGACAAACATGAGGTGGAAAAAGAAAACGTGATTTCCGAGGTTCACAGTGAAATGTGTTTCCTGTACCTTGCAAGAAGCCTTGGGTCCGTTCTTGAGCTGTGAGGCTCCGTTGATGGCATTCAGAGATTCAGCTTCATATTGGTATTCGTACTTGTGCAGGGTCTTGTACCGCTGGGCCACTGGAAGAGATGAGGTTAGAAAGATGAGAAGAAGTTTTGCATCTAATCAATCCTGATGGTCATAAAAAAGTAGTTATTATCTAGAAGCTGGAATGTCAAGAAAAGACTGTAAAATAATGGATACACCAAATAAAAGAATCCAATATTGTATAAGACAAATGCATACATTTAGAAAAAGCAGTATGATGGGGCAAACTGTAAACCAAAATGTACTTCTGAAGTTTTGAAAAATAATTTCACATTATCTCTTAAACAACATCCAGGTTGTGTAATTAACACATCAAACTTACAGAGACAGGATGTATTCTCCTGTTGGGCATCTGTGAAGACAAATATACGATGTTAGATATAGGATATAAAAGATTAGAAGATTAAGATATAAAAATGGTCTTGCAGCTAAACTATTTAACTTATATGAAGGTTTAGAGTGCTCCTTTTCTTTCTTTACTTATTTTTTTTAAATACTTTGAAATTATATTCATAGCATGAGAGTGAATACATGGTGAGCATTAAAGCGTACTTACAAGTCAAGCTAAATGCGATGAGGAGTATTAAAAGGCAAAGCTTTGGGTCCCCCATGATGGACCTGCTGCAGCTGCTTCCTTTGGTGAGTGCTCAGACGAGACTGAGGACTCAACCTCGACGCAGGTCTTTTATACTGAAGGTGTTCTGTATGCAGTCCTGTCCCAGCTCCAAAGTCCAATCTATACGTATGTGTGGAGGGACAAAGGCAACTAGTTTCATAAAACCTTTCTCCAATATGAGTCAAGTTTCAAAAGGTCTTTTTGTGTTGAAATGTGGAACGCATGCATTCAAATAACTAGATGTGTTTTATTCTGAATATAGCATTACAATTGACATCGTCTATATAACTACTAACGCATATCATTCCAGGTTAGTTTGAATAAATAAATTAACCTGTATAGTTAAACTTAGATTAAATGGTTTTGAGTTTTTCAACAGTACCAATATTGTGAATACTAGAGACGCTTTAATGTCGACTTTTATGAGCAAATGACTTTTCAACTACTAATGTGAAGAAATTTGAATTCCTTGGATGAGGTGCTTTCCAGTGTATATACCTTTTACTAATTAAATATTCTTGAAATAATATTAATAATCAGCTCAAAGTCAGGTTCTTAGATTTTAAATATTTCCTACATTTTTATTAGTTTGTGTTTTTCTCGTGTGAGGTGAGGAGCCATATATTACATAATCCATACTGTAAAAATGCTCATTCAGAAGCGCGACCCAGAAACTGGGGAATGATAAGGAGTTATAACACTGAACCCGTTCAAGTTGTTATCAAGCATCTTGTCTCAGCTGCATTGGACTACAGTCTCTGTTCGCTCTGTAGACACGATCTTGCACACATTAAACTATGTTTTACGTCCTCAGAACTGGTTATCTCTTCAAGGATAAAACACACACTTATCAGAACACGCTGGCCATACCAAAGGCAAAGTGAAAACATGTTGAGGCAAAGACAGTCCAGACAGTTAGGAATAATGTACAAACCCTGACCCAGATTTTCAACAACTCTCAGTTTGACAAACTAGAGCCAAACGAATGATAGGCCTGAGTAAAAACTGAATTTTTTTGTTGTACCACAAAGAGATTTTATTATTATTATTATTATTATTATTATTATTATTATTATTATTATTATTATTATGACAGAGTTAGCTGGATCTCATGCAGGTGGATGGATGGATGGTTAAATGGATGGAGAGACAGATGGATGGACCCACAATCACTTTACAATTATATTTCTAAGGCTCTCCTACATCCTGGTCACCCCCCCTCCTCTCCAGCTCCTCCGTCTCCCTCCCCACTCGGCCATCACTACCAGTGTAAACCTTAGTGTAACCAAATTAGAGCGACTCGGCGGCTTCCCATCACATAATAATGGCAGTAGCAGCAACAGGCAGCGCTTTTCAAAATATGTATTCCTGCTGTCCGCCGCCGTGTCAAAAACAATATCTCTCCTCATTTTTGTGGACAGAGAAAGAGATGGAGAGAGGGGGAGACAGAGGAGGAGGGGGTGACATGATTTCTTTCCTCCTTTTTTCATATATATTTATATATTTCACTGGGTGGCTCGGCTTCATATCTGATTTGGGTGACAGTGGAAGCATTGGGGATGTGTCTCCAAATGCCAGTGGGGAGGTAGGAGGCAGGTTGTGGTCCTGCTACGTCCTGTGGAGAAAGACAGGGAGGGAGGGGGTGTGGTGGGGTGGGGGGTAGACTTTTGAAATTAGTCAAATCACATGTTCCGAAAAACTGCCGTATTAAACTAGTCAAGCTCCGACTGGAAGGGAGGGGACGCGCAGGCAGGAGCGGTCGGTTTATCTTATCTCCTAACAGGCATGTGTCCACTGTTAAGTATGTTTTGTCTGGAGAGATAGTTCCAGATCAAACCCAGCTGAAATAGTTCAAATATTTGAAACGGTGTTGAGAAATGATATCACTGCCTGTCTGATATCCATTGCATCTGCTGCTGCTGCTCTCCAGGCTGCAGGAGGAGGCCTCGCTGCATCCACTCTCCACAGCCTCTGCTAAATGCAATGTGCGCCTACCTGCTCCTGCTGCTGCTGTTGTCCTTTATTACTTATAGTCCAGTTGCAAATAAATAAATAAATAAATAATATTTTTGTTAGCTATAAAACCCCAGCGTAAATGGTCCCTTCTATTGTGGCACCACAAATTGAAATAACGGAGGCTGAAATTAATGTTTACACCCAAACCTGCTGCAGGACAAAGGCAGCATTGTCACTTCATTGTGCCATCAGCCGAGTGAAGGAGGCAGCAGGAAAAGTTACTGATTTGTGAAATAACAATGTCTTTGTGTATTGTTGACTACGAGACGTTTTCTGATTTTCTGTGAATTTAATAGTATTTAAAATAATTGTGTAATATTATTAATAAATAAGTATTTATTTATTATTTTTTAAGCTGCCAGGACAAAAGAATAGCGCACTCGTCTTAACCTTCTCACCACCACAGATACAAAAACTCACCAGAATCACTTTCAGGCTTCACAGCTTCTTAAATTAAACATGTTCACGGACACTCAGTAAAACTCAGCACTTCATGAAAAGGCTATTTTAACGTATTAATGTGATCACAACAAAACAATCAAACCCATTCACAGAAGGAGGATTTCTTAGTGAGATAAGCGGTTTAATGAAGTTGTTTTTTCAATCTCATTTCTGCGAATTTACTTTCACATGCAGGATGAAAATAACATTTATCAGTACGGTGTGCGCGCGTGTGTTGAAGAAAGAGAGTGTTTATGTGAAATACATTGTCTCTGTTGATGTGAGCGGTCAGTACCAGCTGAGGGGAAATCTCGGTGCATTTTTTTGTCCGCGATAAGTGAAATAGGCTATTTTTTCGCGGCTTTTACGCACACAATTTCTCCTCTTATCCACCGGAATTGAACCGTCCTTTTATTGCACGTGGTCAAAGACAAGGTCGGTAGAGAACCCACGCGTCTGAGAGCCACGCATAGAAGCGAGAATAGGCACGAGGCGCATCTTCCCACTCACTGCTGAGACTGGCAGCCATATTGTCTGCTCCACTGTTCCTTTCCCACGCAGAAAATATCTGAAATGCGCACAGCGACTATTCCGCTAAATGGTGAAGAAGAGTGTCTATGTCTTTTTAAATAGCTGCTATTGTTATTTAAAATTGAACAGGCGATCTAATTAACTATAACATAGACCCATGGAAATAACCACTTATATGAATTTATATATTTAGAAACGTAGAAGAAACTAAATGCAGCCCAGACCCTGCTTGGATGTGAGCACACAAAACCCTCAGCATTAAAAATCAGTCACCTCTCCGAGAGTAGAGACAAAATATGGCATGTGACATATAAAAAAATACATTTGTTGCTGGATTAATATTAAAAATGTATAAAATATTGTCAAAATGGTGTTGTCTAGATAAGCAGAAAGGCGCTGTAAGAAAAAATAAACTATTTAAACGTTAAAAATAAATCCAACGGGCGAAATAGGTCCCTGAACGGCTCTGCAAATGTGTCCTATATCCATAAGATTACTGCTGGAAGTCGCTCCCAGCTATAAAACCGCCGCGGACTGATTTAACATTAACATTTTTACGCGTAATGGTCGCTCGAAGACAAAAAACGGTTTAATTTCTCAGTGAAATAAAGCGAAATGGCAAAAATAAAATAAGATTTAAAAAAGAAGGAGATCTGAAACATCGAAAGCAGTTCAGAGATTCTTAGAAAACAGTCAAACATAAATCAGAGGAGCCGCTCGGCCTCATAAATCTGCAGCTGCTGGACGTTAACGAGCGAAAGATTTAAGTGCGGCGAGAATAATGTTAACAAAACACGTTAACATGTGTTTAAATCAGGCTTAACAGGAAGGATTACGCAGTGATTTATTACAATAAAAACACGATATTACCTATATTATTATAATTATAATTATTATTATTATTATTGTTACATCTTACAGGTTGCAGATATCCAGTCTCGTGCTCCCCGCGCCATGCAGGGTACTTCCCGGGCTCTTCCTCTCGCAGAGATGATTACCCGTTCGGAAATAAATCAATAAAAAAAAGCCCTCGCGCTAATTTATAATCGTCTGCGTGAGGGCAGTGATTCAAAGCGCATGAAAAATGAGCGGCTGAAACCGTATCCAGAGCCCGCGAGCTGCGTTTTTTTCCTCCCCTTCACAACCAACTCCAATTGAACCGGGGCCGGAGAGCCGCGTGCAGGAGAGCGATAAGCCGGAGATGTTTCCACCAGCAGGGGAACAGGCCCGAGCTCATTTCCCTTCACTCTCCTCTTTCTTTTATCACAGCGCGTGGAAACTAAAAATAACGGCTTTGCTTTCGTGTAATTGAACTTCTCTCTCACACACAAACTCACTATCTCTCTCTTTCTTCCTTCGTCCTCTTCCTCGCTTTATCTCCCTCACTCTCATTGTGTGTGTGTGTGTGTGAGTGTGTGTGCATGGTAGAGGGCATGCCTGTACGCGTGGGCAGATAACACCAGTGTGCACACAGAAGGAGAGAGATAGAAGGAAATCAAAGCCAAGTGCATCTGGTTTGAGATTAATTTAATCTCTAAATATATATTTTAGTGTAATAGGGCAGAGGATCCTCGCAAATAAAAGTTTTATGATCCGCCAAGATGTCCAGAGTGTCCAAAAATGTCGCAGGATCCTTCCTCTGTGACACCCCGACATGATCCATTCTGCTATTTTAATCATTTTAATCAAAATCACATCAAGTCCTGCAATCACGGCGTTTTTACAGGTGTAATGGTCAGATTATAAAACAACTGCCGTGACATTTACAGCTGCTTGAATTGCGCCATGTGTAACTAGTCCACATCATTATTGTGATTACCGGAATGGTTATGTTGGGTTGATCCAACATAAATACAACATTTCACTGCAACTCTCTGGTGAAGTTTGGTTTCCATTGGAGGATCTTGATCACGGTTTCGTATGGATGATGAATATTCCTCACTTTTGGCTGTAATTTACCTAAATCGGGCCTATAGGCAACATTCAACCAGCGACTAGCTAAAGCAGGCGGAACCGGTTCCCTGCGTAAACGCACAGGTCAAATCACAGCGGAATTTCTGCTCTTCCTCCCCTCTCTCCCAGCCTCCTTCTCCCTCTTCCTCTCCTCTGATCGCTCTCAGTTTGACGCCATGTAATAACCAACAGCTGACCTCTGCGCAGGCAGAACGGACAGGCAGGTCACGCTGAACCTCGCTAACCCCCTGGCGCACCTCAAACCACACTCCCTTATTGGACAGCAACAAGAACCAGAACCCCCCTTCCCCCCTCCCTGACTTCCTAGGCTCTGGCGGCCTGTCTTAGCTGTCAGTCCGCAACCCGGTTCAGAAGCAGTTCACGGTGTCAATCTGCCCATTGCGCACCAAAGCTGGGACGAAAATACAAGCCAGACGTCCGAGAAGAGAGGAGGAGGCCAGAAGGGAAGGTTGGCAGTGGAGGGGTTTCAGTGCTGCGCCGATAATCAATGAAGCAGATAAAATGCGCATGAAGGGAGAGGTACATCTGGAAGGCTTTGGTCCGCAAGGGTTACACTTCAGCAAGGTGACCGACGACTAGTCAGCAAAGCAACAATAAAACTGTGAGGCTTGGTGAGTTAGGCTAGCTTGTACCACAGGATAGTCAGGGAGGGAAGAGAAGAAGAAGAGGCACGGGAGGACTGTGCTTCTCTGAGAGAGAAGATGGAGTAGAAGAGAAGAGCAGAAAGAGGAAGGCAGCCCAGTGAGGACAGCGTCACTGCCCTGGATACCCTTATTCTGGAATCTGCTCAGCACTGTAGGCCTACCGGGCTCCCTCTGTGCCACAAACGTTAGCACCCGTGCCGGTGGATAGTGTAAGATAAGGGCTTGAAGAAAAGAAAAGCGCGAGCCCTGACCGTGCTGTTGGCCAGGCACGCACCAGCCCTGCTATACGGGGAATTCTGCAGCAGCGGAGGGGGGGTGAGCGCGCACACGCGGTGTGTTTTTTAGGGTAAAGTAGCACCGCGAGCCCCAGACCGAGCAGTCCCCGCCAGCCTGTGTGCTGTAGGTGGGCTGTGATTGCTGGAGATTTATAGCTGAGACGCTTAAGATTTATGTCTTTTCCCAAACCGGGCATGCAAACACTTCTCCTTTACGTTGTGCTATAGAGGCGCTCTAATGGGTGCACCGGTGTAATAATACCAGCGGTGCATGGAGCTTTAATTGGTATATAAATGTTGCTTTAGTGCCATTTTTGTACGCGGATACACGTAAGGAAAAAGCCAAACCCTCGGAACGACTGTGCGTAATTACGCACTCGCAATCAGTGAAAAATACGTCCAAGGCTTTCCAAGAAGGGATTCTCCTTTGATCTTAACCGCAGCCGGCGTGTCCGTCCGTGTCCAAAACAGACTGCATCCAAAGGGGGAAAAAAATCACCCACAGAACACCAGGAGGAGATCCAACAAGAGAGACACGCCGAGAGAGCAGGTAAGGTCTGTCAGGATGCTTCTCGCTCAGTGTCCCGGTGTGTGTTCCCGAGGCGTCCCCATCCCACGCACTCCGCCGCTCGACATGTCATTAATTATCTGTTGTGTGACCGTGGTCCCTCTCAAACTCGCAGAGGCATCCACGGGGTGTGCCTGCTTGCAAGCTCTATTGCCAGCCAAAAACTTTTTTTTCTTCTCTCTCTCTCTTTCTCTCTTCCTCCCTCTGTCTCAGTGTGAGGGCAGCTGAAGACAGATGCCTCAGAATAGGTAACAGACTAGGAGGCGAAAAGGGCGCCACGCCATTCTCTTCCTCCCTCTCCTGTCCTTTCCTTCTCTCTCTGTCTCTCTCCTCATTTGAAAAGAAGTTTACCTGCAACACTAAGAGCAGCTTGGACAGAGAGGTGTTGTGGTATGTGTGTGTGTGTGTGCGTGACAGAGAGAGAATGAGTCGTAGTGAATAGGGACCTGACGGCTAGGTGTAAAGAAAGAAGATGCATGTTAGCCACGCCGTGATTTATGATGCTGTGAAAAGATTGCTTACTCAAGAAGCCGCCCCCCTCTCTTTTCCCCCTATCCACAAATTGTCATGTCCTTCCCTGCCCCCTAAACGCACAACAAATGCACAAATGGTCCTGCAAAAACAGATTTTTTTTGTCTCCTCCAACCAGATCTGACCAAAACCTGGTTATAAATAGGCGAATAATTACAAGTGCAGCTACTACAGAATTATTACAGGCTGAAGTTTATTCCACAATGACTATGATCCACCCTGATTCTGACTAATGTCTTGGGTTTTTAGCCAGAGGTAGGTCCACTGAAGCGTATGAAACCACCATAGGCAAAACAGGAACACTACCAACATTTTCAGGGCCTGGAGTGAGGAATATTTGCAACAATACAAACTATATGTGCATTAATTATAATTTCCCCTGAGTCTTTTATTGTAAAAGGACAAGATTTCTGTGTATGGAAATTACTTTATTCATTTTATTTTGTCTTTATATTATTCAGGTAATGGATATATGATATAGAAATAGTTTAAACAGCAGAATATCACTCAGCAGTGATTTGAACTGCTTCCACAGACATTATTATTATTATTATTACTATTACAGGTAAGTACCATAAGCACCGATTAGCTGTAACCGGAGCTTTGAGTCCATATCTCACTATCAATGAGATTCCTATTATATGTTATTGTTTCCTGTCAATATAAATGTTGCATGAGATCAGGTGTGTATCTCTAAGTCTGGCCAGGAGGTTAAAAATACTGAGACCATGAATCATGGATGAGGCTAATAATAAGAGATCTGTGCAGCAGCTTTCCATTAGTAATGAATGATGAACAACAAACGTGATAAAAAGTGATGAAATGTGTTTTGTTTAAGTTAAATGACAAATGTTGATGTAAAAATAGGACACAATATTAACTTTGATTTGACTTAAATCTGACACACGGCATAGATTTGAAATTCGTCAGTTTCTTGATGTATTTTCACAGCTGATTTCCTGGACTATAAATTTCAAGACATGTTTCTAAACTCCCAACATTCTCCAAAATACTGAGCACATTTATTCGCAGTGTTAGCAACAGGCCTGTCTTTATGGTAGGATCACATCACCACACTGTCCCCACACCACAACCCAGTGCCATTCAGTGTTCTTATACTATAAACTCTTTTAATGTTGATCTATGCTGTACCACCCAGCATGCACAAAAATATTAATAAACATTCATTTCTAATTGGATGAATGCTGCAGGATCAGGTCAATGGGTGAAAAAGCTTTTTTTAATCCAGCATAGTGTTAAAACTTGAAGCTGGAACGAAGTGTAAAATGTTTTCTCTGTATTAATTCCCAGCCGAGGGGTTTAGTCTCCTAACAAAATCTCAAATGAAACTATCTGAGAGGACAGAATCACCACGTCCAAACCCTGTCCTGTGATCAGCTGTAGTTATTAGAAGACACTTCTTCATTTCAGAGACTTACAAGCCAGAAAAAGTTGAGTAACAACTGCTTGATGTCACCTCCAGTAAGGACTTGGCTGCTCCGCTGGCAGTGAGCTTGACCTCGGTGGTTTCTGCTCACTTCCGGGCAGAGAGACTTTAAAGTCACAAAAAACCCACAACAACTCCAACATGGCTGTGATTAAATTGATTTTTTCATACATCACTGACAAACTATGGGCAAAACACCAATCAGAGTAAAATAGTGGGGGCACGCACGCCTAACACTGTCGCAGTGTATAAAGGCTGACAGCTCTGGCTGGGATCCATACAGCCGCTTTCTCCTGCTGTAACAGGCTTAATAGCAGGCCTGTCTGCTGCTGGGCCAAGTGGCCTGATTATATTACAATCACTGGCTTCTTTTTCTTATCCGTGTGTCATAAGAGGAGCATGTTGTTATGAAATGGATACAGGCCTGTTGTAGTGGTGCAGGTTGTTCAACACTCAGTGTAATGAGGCCTCAAAGCTATATAATAACAACTTAGGAAAATCCATTTTTAAGGCACTGCCAAACCACAAACGACTACAGACACAGATCGCACGGTGCTCTGGTCCCTGGATGGACCCACGCTCCAGTGCAAGAAGAATTGTCTTTTTTGGAGGCGCCCGCAGTGGCTGCATGTCCGAAAAATTCAACATGCCTCTTTTGGTCAGATGAACAATGAGGAAAATCCCTGTGGAGACATGGTCAAACAGGAGCCAAACCATATCCTGCACTAATCCACCAATGCTAGCTGAGCTCCACATTTTATTCAGCATGAATAAATAAAGTGGGATAAATCGAGACGATGCAGAAACATCCCACTGAAACCCTCTGATGCCACAGGATCCCACACAGACAGGACCGCCCATGAACTCCCATCCCCTCTGAGATATCACTGTGTATTTAACCGCAGGGCTCGCTGTAGTTTTTTGTATCACAGTGACATTCGCTGTGGGTGTAGCACTCCTCAGAGAGCAGGGTGGCAGCAGACTGAAGCCTCAAGTCATCACCTGGAACAATATTTTAAACGCTCCAATATTATCCCTATCAATGCTGTGCATCCTAACAACATTTTTGAGTGCAACATTTACAGGTGATCCACTTTATTTTAATATTTTAAATTAGGAGAGGAGTGCAGTGTATCTATTTGGGACTACAAGCTCACACTGCACACACACACTCACAGAGAAGCAGTCACATCCATCCCTGTTCATCTAGTGCCTGACAGACTTGGTGAGCTTGGCACTTTTCATGGCCCAGGAGGAGAAAGGGCAATTTGACCCCCACGCCATGCACCTCCCTGTAAACCCCCAGACCTCCTCATCCTCCCTCCCTCCCTCTCCCTCCTTCTCTGACTTATGTCAGGGCTTTCTTTGAGTTCGAGGTTAAAGATTAGCATCTCTGATAAAGATTAACTCTCTGTCAAAGAAAGGCGCTGATGGCATGAGTTTCTGGGGTTGAGCTCCTCGGGAAGATGGGCAGCCGTGCCTGGAGCAACAGAGGAGAGTTGCACTGGGGTAATAGACAAAAAAAGACAAGACAAAGTAAAATCATGCAATATATTGCGTTGCAGGTCAAATGTGGAAGTTTGATAACCTGGGAAAAATTTAAAAGTGTTTTTTTTCAGCATGAAATTTCTTCTGCTGCCCTTAATTAGTGCCATCTCTATTCAACATGAATGTAGTACAGGTCATGTGTTTACATGTTGAGGTGCTGGTCAGTTAAAGTTGAGGCTGAAATGTGTTAGAAATCCCAAGTTTAGACAATTTATTTTTGTAAATGTGACACACTTCGCCCTGATTATCATATTTTCACTCCAGTACTAAACCTGTAAAGTGAAAAAAATGTGCAAATAATAAACAAGAGCATTGTGGTTGTTCCTCACAAATCAGCACAACTGGAGCAATAAGTTCAGCTTAAAATAGAAATTCATGAATAACCATGAGGTTGGTTTCTAACATTAGATTTTCAGTCTGCTTCTTGGTAAGAAAATGTTGAAGCTCAGCTCTGGTTGTTTTGTGGATGAATCAAGAAGAACATTCAGCAGAAGCCTGTGGCCCAAACAGGGCTCCAATGGTCCTTTTGTACACATGATGGCCGTAATGCCTCAGTTATGTGTGCCACAGCCAGGAGCAAGAGACAGTTAAGAAGAAGATTTGTTCATAGATTCTTTGATTTCAAAAGCCTGTATGAAAAGAGTGTATTCACCATATGAGAGGTGGTGTATAGTAATGGCAGATGGAGCTATTTCTCCTGGTACACTGGAACTAAGAAGCAGTGGCACTATTTACAAATGGCTGCACACTCTCCCACCGAGGCTGACTGTGAAATAAGTGTTTACCATCATTTACTTCATTTCTTCTTGTCAGTGTGGCAGAGACACAGGTTTCCATATAGACCCAAAGTCATTGTAACTGTGACTTTTTGCTGTTGTGTGAAATCTGACTGATAACAGCGAATGTCAAACAGGGAGGAGGCAAAGCAGATGAAGATGTGAGGAGTCTCTCTTTAAAGAAGAAAAAAAAAGAAAGAAATGGTGTTGAAACTTGCGTCTGCCCGGAGCAGGAGAGGGAGGAGATGAAATGTTGCAGTGCTAGGTATGTCGTCGCTTTCCCATTTGGCGTGGCCGCGTCTGTGGTGTCAGTGATGATGCTGCGTGGCCGTTCGACCTCATTACACTTAAAGGAAGTCCTCGAATAGACCTGATGAAAATGTGTTTTTGGACGAAGAGAGGAGGGACACTGACTGATCTCTGGGGGACGGCAGCGGCTGCCCTGGTGGGTCAACATGACTAGAAAGACACTTAAAGGAAGGACAGGTATTGTATCATTTTAGATTAGACTGATTCATTTGTGCTGTTAGTTTTCAGCATATTTGACCTGTTGTGGAAAGTTGTTGTCAGTCAAAGGGAAACTGGAAAATGTGTTTGATAGTGAATACTTTATGTGTACAAACACTGCATAACTCCACTAGAAAACAGGCTAATGTTTGTATCTAAACAAGCTCAGCAAACTCACAGGTTTTCTCATGTGACTCTTGGTGTTTTGGAGGCGAGTTGTGCGGCTGGGAGTGGAGTCATGATGTACCCTCCAAACTTTTAATGAAACTCTAACCACAGCGGTCATTTGAAAAGAATGTGAGTGGCCAGAAGCCCACTGACGTTGCACTCCATGACGTAAAAATGTGGAAATTTGAGATGCACGGTGCTTCACAGATAGGTTGTTTGAGGCCAGGACATTTTGAAGTTACCTTATTTTTCTTAGAAGATTTAATTCAGGTTGCAGCACTGCTTTCTGCTCAGCTGGCATTCAAATGTTATGGCTTTTATTTGACTGTGCAGCTACATTCACCTGACAGCACCGGCTGTGTGATTGTGTTCAAACAGTGATACCTAATTTTAATATTGCAGAAACAACCAGGAAGTCATATTTATATTTGTCATAACTAAATGGATTCAGTGTAAACAACAAGCTTCTGTGTGGATTTCATAGGTTTAAAGCATAAAAGTGCTGTCGTGCTTAAAGCTGGCTGATCATTAGAGAAGGGAGCCATTGCTGCTCGGGGGTCAAAGGTCACCTCTGGAAAGCTGTGCGGCAATATGTCACAGTGTGAGTGCTTCAGCTCACAAAGTAGCTGCGCTGCAAGATGTGGACTTGTGTAGTTTCTGTTTTAGTTTTGTGTTTGGATTCGCATCTAAGGTCAAAGAAGTAAAAGGACAAAGACAGAGGGCGAACACCACGGATGCTTATTGTTCTCCTGCAGTTTTTTGATAAACATGGAGAGTTTAAAAATGCTGTGAAAAAGGTGTGTGTGTGGGAGGGGGAGGCAGCGAGGCAGGCCGGTGACGGCACCACCAGACCAGGCAGAGATAAGAGCAGAGAGCACTGATAAAGTTTGTTCAGATCACGAGACTTTGAAACCAGCAATACGCAGCAAACGTCTGTGTGTCCGTCCACCTCTGGGTGAAATATGACCCCCCACCACCCCACACCACACCCTCACAAACTCCCTCACCCCTGAAAACTGCAAAGTCCTCAAACTAAACCTTAACTGCACTGTGGTTTGGGTCCTTTCACATATCAAGATCGAAGCTGTAACAATTTAAAGAGCCTGAAAAAGAAAAAATACAAGATCTGAAAAAAAAAAAAGGAGTCAGAAAATGGTTTTATTTGAGTAGACGTACTTCTACTTTCCAGTTTTGTTCCACCCATTCCCTGGAGTCCAAACCTGCTGTTCGCTCACTTAATATGCATTTTGTTAAATTATGCACCAACTGAGCCTTTGTTGCTTCATGAACACCTCCAGTATTCTGCTATTCTTTCTGCTGCTTCTCCATCGTTTCATAAAAAACAAAAACAACTTCCTCTCCATCCAACCTGTGAAAACCTCTCTTTCACATTTTATTTAATTCAGTTTGAAATCCCCCCTCCTCTTCCTCTCTCTTCTCCCATCAGCCTCCTCTGCCACTAAAAATTTGGCTCATCAGCTGTTCTGGGGGCTCTGGTGTGGAGGCGGCCTCCTTCTTCTTCTTTGTCTCGGCCTATAGGCTAGCTGGCTAAGCTAGTCGGCCCCTGCATCACTTTCTGGGCAACTTTAGACTAGTCCACTCCTGCTCCGTGGCTGCAAAATTTGCCCACCAACCCGCCTGGCTGAGGCGGGAGGAGGAGGGGAAGGAAAACCCGGCGCTGCGATGGGGATGGACGGCAGCCAGAGCTGTGCGTGAGTGCATGGATAGAAACAATAAATAACTTTATAGTAGTAGCAGGAGTAGTAGTAGTAATGGTGGTAGTAGTAATAGTGGTGGTGGTGGTGGAGGTGGTGGTGATGCAGCCTGGTACGGGGAGGTCGGGGGATCCTTTGCTTGTGATTTATGTGTTTGGGGGAAGCTGTCAGGAGCAGAAACAGAGGCAGAGCGCACTACAGATTTTTATTCCAGCACTTTTAATAATAACTATGCAACAACAACAACATCGGACAGCGCTTTTCATCCTGTGGTCGTGGGATGCTGTTATACAATTATACAACTGGGGCTGTGCGTGCACTGTGTTTACTGCCGCGTGCAGCTGTGGATGGATGTGGATGTACCGGCCCGGAATGCGTCCTCCTGCTCCGGGTGCTCGGCCCGGCTGCAGAGCTGGATGTTGTCCGGGATCAGTGTGTTTCTGTCTCAGTGATGCTCAACTTATTTATGGGCTCGTGGATTAAACAGCTGTTCGCCTCGTGGGGCCTTATTTTTTCTTTCCTTTTTCCTTCCTTGCTGCTTTTTTCCAGTATTAATGGGAGTGAATGGGAATATTATGGATGTGTTCTGAAATAGTAAATATTAAGAATTATTTTTTTTTTTTTTATGTTTAGACTTTGCTTTTAATTCTCTGTGCAATAATTCGGTTTCAGGATTTAGACGCACCCCGGGCATGTTGTTCGGCTTCCAATATTCGATTTTTTAAAATGTATTTATTTATTTATTTTTATGTGTGTGTGTGTGTGTGTGTATTCACGCGCCAGGTTGCTCTTGTAGTATTTATATAAGGTCATAATATAAGTTTCGGCCTAATTTTATTTTTTTTAAACTAGTTTATTTTTTGATTTTTAGAAAGAAATAGGCTACTCCCTCAGATATAGAAATATGGTTTGGTTACTTCATTTGTGCGCACGCGATGTAGATATGACTCCAAATTAATTGTAGGTGATTTTCGTTTCTGTCTGTCCTTTCTGAGAGCTGTGCATTTTCCTTGTTAAATATTAAAATGCTGCTCCATCCGCAGACACCGCAGAAACACATTTCCTCTATTTCGTTTTTTTAAACAAAGAGAAATATAAAAGGATGTGTAACATGATAACCAGAATCAATACCATCTCAGCTCACTCCCACCCAGCCTTCATCCTTCCCTCTGCTCTTTCTTTTTCTTTTTTTATGCTTTTATTCCGGGAATAATTTAAGGTCAGTAATACCTGTCAGCGGCTGCTCCCGTCCCAACCGTTCGATTAGACTACAAGAGGTCTGCGCTCTGTATCGGATTTTACCGAGACCTTTTGATTGCATATCTCTTCTTCTTCTTTTCTTACCTATCTTTTTTTTCTCTCCCCCACCTCCTCTCTTCCCTCTCTCCCCTCATCCTGCAGTTCTTAGGAGCTTTCTGGAAGCCGATTTCCTGCGTTAAAACATCAAGAAAAAAGAGGAAATCTTTCGGTAAGTCCTGCTGTGTTTGTTTTCCTGCTTGTGTGCATTTTAGTTTGTGCATGTGTCCACTATTCAAGCTGCAGAGGATTTTTAAAGAGACAACATATCCAAATAAATATCTGTTGTGGCCATTTTTATTATTATTATTTTTTTTTTTTTTTTTATGGAGATTTTGAGATATTTTGACAATAATCCCCGGATTGAAATTATTATCTTGATTATTATTGTGGATATTTTTTTGTACTTCCCCCAGCAGAGTAACGTGGAAATATTAATGTGGAAAATGTGTGTTGTTAAAGTCCACGGCACGGAGGTGCAGCTGAATGCATGCGCACGCGTGTATGTGTGTGAATGATGTAATATAATGTAATGACGCGTGCTAATGTAATGTAATCCAGAGGTGTGAAGGGCAGTGTGATGGCCGCGGGTTACAGCAGGAAACACGGAGGGTCAGTTCATCATGTGATGGACAGTTATTAAAACAGCGCCTTGTAACTGCAGCAGTGACACTAATGCTGGTGATATTACTACTATATACATATACATAACACAGCACTGGCAGCAGAATGAAAATAGGTCACAGCTGTAGTAACTGAAACCACACAGAAATGAAGTATTTCTAATTTGTAAAGAACATTTTCAAATTGGCATTTACAGCAACGCCGTGCGTAAAATATGATTTAAAACCCCGTAGTCAAAGGAAATTCCTCAGTGTCATCCTCAGTGGCCTACATGTCTGAAGTCCCAGAGGGGGAAAAGGGGGGAAAAAAGATGGAGGGAGGATTTCCATAGCTGTTCAAGGCTTGGGGTTTCAGTTGTGAAACCCAATATCCGTGACTCAATCCGAAACATAGAACGTCGATGCGCGTCTGCCATTTTCCAAGGAAAATACTGCCTGCCATCCTTCACAAGCACCAGCGTGCTTTCACAAGTCATACGTGTAATCCGCACTGCTTATTCCTCCACATTGCACGGATCTTCCCACACTGTTGCTCAGTGGGAAAAAAAAGAAAGAAAAAAAAAACGAGACAAAAAAATAGCTGATTAGTGGTTTGGTTAATGAGTAACGAGGGTTTTCAGCAGCAGTTGGCGGATCCTTCAGTCCCCACAAAGGCTGGTTTGAAGGAAAAGTTGCAGACGGACACTTTTCACGCTCCCACCTTCCACCTACACGGAGCTCATCCTCTCATTTCAGCAGCCCACAGCGAATGCTATCTGTTTTAAAGTTGGGGCTGTTTACACACACACACACACACACACATACCACACACACACACACACACACACACACACACACACACACACACACACACACACACTCCGGTGACATTTCCAGCAGATGGGATCTCCCACCATCTCTGTCTGTTGCAGTAACTGTGTTGTTGCTCAGTGTCGCTCTGTTGTTACCACTTTGTGTGTCGATGTGAAGC
>OOFC01002529.1:0-10068 GCA_900323345.1 Pseudochromis fuscus | reverse complement strand
CCCCTCACCTCGTACTGATGTCCCTGTAGACACAGCAGGGCTGTACTGCCAAAGAAACCATGACAGTACTCTTAGTTTTCTTGCATCTTTTGTGCAAATCTTGCATTTTGTAAGACTTACAAATGCCAATAATTCCTTCTGAATAGGTTTATATTCCCCCTACCATTCCTTAAATTGCTTACACACACACACACACACACACACACACACACACTTTTCATTTGATGAGTATCATTGAAATCATCCTCAGTCACCTGCCCTGATATGATGGAGCTGTCTCCTTGGCCGATTTCAAGTCCAGCACTTTATAAGAGACTGTTCAGGTCTTGTTCTGTACATGCAGCCTGTGGAAGTGAAAAAAATCAAATCATCACGATCATAAACAACTTATACAAAACATAAGGAACTCTATTAAAACCATTCATTTTAAAGCTGGTCCCATCAGTGACCCACACAGTATAAGGTACATGGAAAAACTTCCACTGTTTAAAATCTGTATTCTGCAAAAGTCACACACAGGATTATTATGAGGTGAACTTCATTGATTTCCCATGTGTACAGGCCAGCCAACATCAACAGACAAGTGCCTCATATTGCAGCTATAAGGGCTACTGGTGATTAAGTGGAATGGCAAAAAATGGTCTTATGTGCATCTTATACATACAAATGGTCAATGCGATGTTTTAAAATTCTGTCTTCGTAATGCTACATGATTAGCCTGTTTTTTAATTACTGTTGCCCTGGAGATGTAGGCAATATATTGACATTTAATCTGTGTTGACTGAAGTGGTACCACAGCCCCTACATTTTACAATCACCCACATTTAACAGAGACCTGATGCAGCACAGGCTTATTATGCCTCAGGAAGAGCAGCGCCTGATCATGTAGTTTGTGTATTTAATTGTACTCCAATATGAGGCACCTTCACATGTAGACTTCATCTCTGACTTAAGGGGTTCTTACTTGACAGAAATATATGCATTGTACACAGAAAGCCATTTCTGAAACACCATCACATGAAAACATCTGACATTCAGCGCACCAGCTGTTTGTACTTTTATAATATATGCATTATTATTATTTCCCAGTCTGATTGCAAAACGGTATCAGGGATTGAGATAATGAAAATGAAATTGGTTTGTTTCCCTCATTTGAACTTGGCTGGAGTTGATTTCTTTATGGCCTTGTTTTGCCTGCTATCATGGGAGCTGACAGTGAAGCTTGTCAGAGTTGGGAGATAAAGCCTTACGCTGATTTCACTGCTGCCTTTTTACCCTCGGATTGCCTCGTTCTGCTGAGGCGGTTCCCAACACTGATCTGTAATAAAACTTCTTACTTCACATGTAAAGTAAAAATTGGACAGATGACATCGCTGGAACTTTGTCCTATTGAGATGTCTCCATAAATTCAGCTGCATGGTCACTAGGCCATGGGCTGACATAAATTTCCAGGTAATCCCAACCTTAATTCGAAGTCATTTTGTGTACAGTCCTCATATTATTACTGTAGATGTATTTATGAGAAATATGAGATAAGTTAATTTTCCTCCTGCTGTGGTCTAATGAGTTAACATGGGAGGTTTATTTCATCTTAAAAACCTAATCATTCACACGTACTCAGATAATCTGTCTTCCAACCGATAAATAAATTCTCTTGCATAAGTAAGAGATAAGATGATTGAACAAGCAGAGGTCAGATGCAGTCCAGCCTCTCAGCTCCTCTCCAGTGTAATGCAGTCAAATATTTCGTGTCTCTCCCACATCATTTCCAATCTTCTGTATGTTTGAGATCTGCCAAGAAAACTGTGTACGAATGCCTGTATTTGTTGTAAGATTTGCTTCTCCATGCCCTTTGTGTTGTATTGTCATTGTCAGCATACCAAACATCTTTGATTGAGTAATGGATTATAAAAATGTTTAAAGATAAACTATATTTGCCTCAAAAAAAGTGTTAATGTCCAGTCATTTCATGTGTGTGTCAATTTATTTTGATGTTACAGAGGTCCTTAAAAACTGCTATAAAATATTATACATGACTTTTATTTTACAGTTCACTTGCTATTTTTTTTCACAGGATGCCAATCTTTACCAACATCATTGATTTTAATGTATTGCAATTTTTTTGGGGAGTAGAGTGTAATTTAAATGGTGATATTGGGCTTATTTTATTTAACAATTTAACATTTTAGCATTTTGCAAATTGTTATCTGCTTATGAAAACAATGTGGTCACTGCTGATCACAAACTATGGAGCACCTGTATGTGGACGTCGCATTGAAAACATGCTGTACTGCACAAACATGCCAAGAAAAGAGTTTTTTAAGTACATGAAATAACGACTTTTGACTGAAAATGGCACCAGTTCTCTTCAGTCCACTGCACTGGATTTGCACTTGTTTCAGACTGGGTTTGAACTAGTTTTACCTTGTTTCTCACTAGTTCTGTACTGGTTTTACATGGGTGTTGAAGTGTATTTAAAGTTGGTCCTTGCAGCAACAGTCAGTGACAGCTGGAACCACTTTCCTCTCTGCTTCTCCATTTACACTGTTGATATCAGTAGTCCCGCCTCCTCCTTCACTCTGATTGGTCCGTGAGAGAGAAGTGACGATGATCCCAGCTGTGTTCCAGAACTTGAACTATTTTGTTTACTCAAATAACTGATCTCAGTAGGAGAGGACGCTGTTCGCTGACCACTGTCAACGCTGAACTTCATGAGATTCAAGGAAAACAGAAAAAGGCGCTTTCTGTGGACACAGGACCTTAATGCAGCTTCAAGCTTTAATTTTAACAAGCCATTTTGGACTTCAGCTCCTGATCGACTTGGTTAGTGAGGCGGTCTCTTTGATGCCATGCAAACATTTGCATCCATCTATGGTGTATTGAACATTTGACTTATTTTGATACCTTTAATCCATCATAGTGATGCCGACCTTTGATGACCTCCTGGAGGAGGCCGGGTCTTTTGGTCGGTGTCAGCGGCGTATCTTTGCCCTGCTCTGTCTCTTGTCATTGCCTTATCCAGGCGTGTACGTGGGCATCGTCTTCCAGGGTTTTACCCCCGATCACTGGTGCTGGGACTCAGCAGTGGTTCAGAGGAGGGAGGCCTGCAGCTGGAGCCTGGCGGACAGTCGCAGGCTGACGGCACCGCTGGTCAACAGATCTGGAGCGCTGCAGCAGAGCAGCTGCGAGCAGTACGAGGTGGACTGGAACTCCACGGTGCTCACCTGCGACACACAGGAGCTGGACCTGATTGGACTCCCACTTACAACATGCAAAGTCAGTCTCCTAACTTGTGTCACAGTGGGTTTATTTGGTGATGTGATAAAAATGAGTGGCTTTGTGCATCTGTTTTCACATATTGAAAATTTCTTTAAGGGATTTTTTTTGAGTGTATACACGGTAGGATTTTATCCATGACCATGAATGGAAATGTTACTAAATGCATCGGAGACCATCATTAGAGATATGTGCCAGCTGATTAAGTTGTCCTTGCATATTCATCTGCAGTGTGTTTGTGCTGAGGTTCACTTAACCAGGATGTTGCCAGAGTAAAATGTAAACTGTTGCACTGTGTTCCTCATCTCTGGCAAAGAAACACAGCTGAAGGATTGTGAGAGTTTTTCAACTATGTGTAGTAACTGCAGTGTTTTGTTTTTGTCTTTGAGGACGGCTGGGAGTATGACTATGAAGGGCGAAAGTCCTTTGTCACAGAGGTGAGAAAATACATGTGAAGCATTTGTGCTTTAAAAGTTGGATGCTATAGATTTGATGTAATTTCCTAAAATGTTTCCCAATGCTTAACTTCCTACGTTGTGCAGTTATGTGAAGTTATTTGCAGAGAGATGCCTCAGTATTCTTCTTGTTTTCAGTTCGACCTGGTGTGTTCAGATGGATGGTTGGTGGATATGTACCAGTCCACTCTCAACGTGGGATTCCTCATCGGCAGCTTTGCTTTCGGCTACTTTGCTGACAGGTGAGTATTTTAAAACTAGATTCAAGATGTTTATTATCACACTGGTTATACAAGCACAAACATGTGAAAAACATTGGTTTGGGTGCTTCACTGAGAATAAATTAGTTGGATAACAATAGAATAAAGTAAAAGACATCAAGTAAATTAATACAATTTGAAAAAATCATATTTCTAAAAACAAAAACACAAAAGAGTCTTTACTTAGGATATTATATGCAATGACTTTGATTATGACTACATTTCAAATATTTCACTGTACTATACTAATAGAATACTGCATGAGGGTTTATTTCACTTATGTGGGTATTTGTACTGTTTTGAGTGTGGTGAAGGCTGCGCTGTGAATTATTGTTCAGAAGTCTTATGGAAAACTAACGATAGTTTTCACTGTTGGCCACAATTACAAATGTGTTTTACAGAAAATTATACTGACAGTCTGTAACCAGCAGGGTGGACAGAAAGTTACAGTAACTGACTTGCTGCACTAAAATATTTTTAAAATATCTGCAACAAAATAAACACAAAAAGTGAGTAAAGTTGTGCTTGATAGATTATTTCTTTGTTGTAACTATACTTCTTGGCTATAAATCTTAAACAGAAAGCCTGATGGTTTCCCTTTTAATGGTGCTGCATTAAGAGCTGAGTTTGTGGGCAGCACCTCTGAAAGAGCTCCTCTCTTATTTTAGGGATTTGTGTCATAGGCAGTTATTTTACTATAAACAAATAAGATAATTGTCAACTCTCTGGAGCATACACATCATCAAGTTCTACCACATGCTGTAATGATGTCCCCATATTTCAAATGATGTTCAAAATATTTATGTAACATTGTAAATAAAAATCTACATCTGATGTAGTCTCTCTTTGTTTCTGCAGGTTCGGCAGGAAGATCAGTTTCCTCATGTCCAACATCTTGAATTCACTCTCAGGGATCGTGTTGGCCGTGGCTCCAAACTACATCACCATCCTGGTGCTGAGGACCATCTTTGGCTTCGGAGTCAAAGGAGGCTGGATAACCTCATACGTGCTGCGTAATGACAACTGTTGTTGAAATCAATTTGGTCTAAATATACGTTAACAACCTGGCTTAATGCAAAAGGCACACCACGTTACAGATGTTAGTTTTCATAATCTAGCCACACATGAACCAAACTCTACACGTGTGAGTTAAGTTTGCTCAGTTTCAACATCTTTCCTACTCAGTCACAGAGATTGTTGGAGTGAAGTACAGACGGACCGTGGGCATCTTGTTCCAGATGTTCTTCAGTGTCGGCGTCCTCATCCTCCCTCTGCTCGCTTACTTCACCACTGACTGGCGCTGGCTGCAGGTCGTCATCACCGTCCCCTACATCCTCTTTCTGTCCTACTACTGGTGAGAAAACTATCATCTCTGATGTAAGCTTTATTTACAGTGCATCCTCAGGAAAATTACTAATTTTGCACACAGCTCACATTTTGAATGGGAAAAACATAAAAAAATAAAAAGCTGATCTATTGCTAATTAACTACATGTACATAAGAATTGTATCTGTAGAGCTGCTTAGATGAATTTCTTAAAATAAAATATGTCCACATGGTTTCATCTCATCAGGTTCATCCCTGAGTCTCCAAGGTGGCTCATCTCTCAGAACAAGTCCTCCAAAGCTCTGGAGATCACTGAAGCTATGGCCAAGGAGAACAAGAAGAAACTCTCCAATGACTTCAAGGTGGATTAATCTAATAGTTTATGTAATGGGCAACATTACCACTTTTATATGAACTAAATCACATGGAAAGACCTAAATCCACACCCTGAAGGTTTTCACTAGAAATACTCTGGTTTTCACCCACAGACTGTATAAAGAAATGGACGAAATAACCGGGTCTCAAAACGAGGCCAGTGTGGAAGTGCAAAAAAGTGTAATACTCCTGACGGCCACTCGAGGCTGCCTCCAAAACTCTGGCTTCAAATGACAACAATCATCTATAACTATGTCATTTTCAATCATGAAATAATCAGTCAATACATTCATACTTAGTTTAAAAGTAACTCTTCTTCTCAGTGATCTGGTGGTTCAACTGAAAATAAAAAAAACATGATTAAGTAGATATTAAGCTTCAGAAGAGAAATATTTAGGGGCGTGGTTGGTTTGATTGAAAGGTCACTTGGGCACTGTCCTCGGGTTCAAGGGTCCTCACTCCTCCCTTCATATTCAGATAGATGTTACGTCAACTACATCCATCTGTGTTTCCATCATGTAATAACAAAGGCTTTTCATCATTAAGCACTTAGTACTTTGGATTTTTTCCTTATTATTAGGATCCTTTGTTCTTTTCATTGGATTTCTCAACTCCAACAATAATCATTCTGTGTTATTTCCTGTGCCATAGACCCAAACTCTTTGTTGTTTCTTGTTACAGACACTGACTGATGATGAAGGCGAGACCTCTTCTGCCTCATTACTGGACCTGATCCGAACCCCAAATATGAGAAAACACACTTTCATCCTCATGTTCAACTGGTGAGACGCCCCTGAGATCCCAGCTACGTCACACTCAGGAGATATAAGATGTTGATGTTGGTGCTCCACAGGTTCACCAGTGCTGTGGTTTATCAGGGCCTCATCATGCGGGTGGGGATCACAGGAGGGAACGTCTACATCGACTTCCTCATCTCTGGCCTGGTGGAGTTCCCTGCGGCCTTCCTCATCCTCCTCACTATTGAGCGTATCGGCCGGCGCCTCCCGTTTGCCACCGCCAACATTGTAGCCGGAGTGTCCTGCTTCATCGCTGCCATCATTCCTGACAGTGAGTTTTGATTGGAGGGTTGGTGAGATAATGAAAAAACAGCTGACTCTGGATTTCCCTCTCTACCTCAGGGATGTTCTGGTTTAAGACGGTGGTCGCCTGCATCGGTCGGCTGGGGATCACCATGGCGTTTGAGATGGTGGTGTTTGTTAACACTGAGCTCTACCCAACATTTGTCAGGTGAGCACCACAAGGAAACATATGACTCCACTGAAGCTAATCAGCAACAGGTTACTACTCTGCAGCTACCATACTGGATTTTTGCATTTCGACTCCTGCAGGAACCTCGGAGTGTCCGTTTGTTCCACTTTGTGTGATGTCGGCGGCATCGTGGCTCCCTTCCTGCTCTACAGACTGGCTGCCATCTGGGTGGAACTACCCCTCATCATCTTCGGTGGGTTTTTGTGTTGTAATAAAACGCCCCCGATGTTGTTTGTGTCATGTTTACAAATGAGCATATGGATAAAATTTTACTTAAAGTACTTGCTAATGTCCATGTTTCTGGTACAGGAACTGTGGCGGTCATCGCTGGAGGTTTGGTGCTGCTGCTGCCTGAAACTAAAGGAGTTCCTCTCCCTGAGACCATCGATGATATCGAGTTCCCAGATCAGTGAGATGTTCTCCAACTCGCTCAGTTATTATACATTCAGCGGCCAGTTTGTTAGGTACAGACCGTATACAGAACTGGACAAAGCAAGTGGGGCTCA
Organism: Pseudochromis fuscus; assembly: GCA_900323345.1. NCBI lineage: Eukaryota > Metazoa > Chordata > Actinopteri > Pseudochromidae > Pseudochromis > Pseudochromis fuscus. The sequence continues at coordinate 2,601 of OOFC01002529.1, read as the reverse complement.
AAAATGAAGCCAAAGCAGAAGTGTAATACCCGTGATGGCCACTGGAGGCTGGCTTCAAGAAAACTGGCTTCAAATCGTCATGAAATACTCAGTCTTTTTCCACAATTCATTCTGATGTCATTAGCTGAAGTTAATCCTTGTTATCAGTGATCGGATTGTCCATCTGAAGACAAATTCATGATTGAGTAGACATTATACTTCAAAAAGAGGAAGATTTAGGGGCGTGGTTAGGTTGATGAGACCAGTGCTCAAGTTGAGTCTCATGCACATTGGACAGTGACCTTGAGGACAAGGGTCAGACCCAGCTCCTCACTCCTTCTGTTATATACAAATATGGTCTCTTGTGGCTCCAAACAACCAACGTGGCAACATTCAAATGTCAAAACTGCTGGATTCAGAAGGCAAGTGGGTGACGTCACACTTGCTTCCTCCATTTCTTTGTACAGTTTATGGTACAGATGCTGGATTTCATGGCATGTGACTGCAGGACTGTTCCACACATTACACACCAGAGGACAAAACAGGGACAGGGACAAAACACACACGTAGCAAAAGTTGTTGCACAGCTTGATCCACATATTTGATGCTTTTCAGGTCAAACTGTCGCCGAAACCCGACCAGTTACGAAGACCCAAGCAAGAAGGAAGAACAGTGTTAAATCTTTAAAGTGACACACACTCCAGACTGTAAGTATTTGAACAGCTGTTTATCTGTGCTTTAACACTAATTACTAAATAAAAGTGCCAAGTCTCAGTTTCAATCTGAGGAGATGTAGCACTTTTCAAAACATAGCGCCCAAATTCAAGGGTTTTAATATTGGCTTCTTAACTACCAAATGTGTGTTGCTTCAATGTGAGAAAATGTTGAATGTTACATTTTTGCCCTTTTTTTGCTTGTTTTTGTGAAGTGACATGTCAGAATTCCCCTCCACATACTATACGATAGCACTTTTTTATATCATACTTTCGTGTGCCATTTTTACTGTACTGTTTCTTGTGACATAATGTACTGTGAGTTCTTTTGTCTTTTTTCGAGATATGATATCATGTCATTTTTTTAATGTCAAACTATACTGACATTTTTTGTGTTATAATTCTCCCCATAAAGTAAAGAGCAAAAAAATTATTACTGTACTGTACACAGAAAATTGCACATACACACCAAATGTAGTCCAAATACTCTGCTTTAGTTTGTATGGTGTGGTGAATCAGGTCAGGAGTTCAGGATGACCACACACACGTGGAAATGTATGAAAATATAAAATAATTTCTTGATCTTGACAAGTTGTTTCAGTTATACAGTGAAATATTATATGTGTCAGTTCCAGATACCTGTGACAAAATGTGTTGTGCCTGTGTAGATCCATTGTGATTTTTACACTGTAATGCACATATGTAAATGATTAACTGAGGCATGATATTGTTGAAATTGCAAGACCATGCAAACTTAAAACTTCTTTTTACCCTTTCAAACTAAAAGCCCTCAAGTGTTTCAGTGGAGAGAAACACTTCTTAACACTGCTTTTATTGTGAAATATATAGACTATCAGACATTCTGTGTTCAATTTATTCTCCTTTGTTTATTCAAGGCTTGTATTTAGAGTCCTGAATTTCTTTGTTCAGCCATTATTAAAAACTTTTCAATTGTCTGCTACTTTTAACCCTTAACTGGGCAAATGTGTAAATATGTGGATATTTTCGAATTTTTCTTTTATTTTATAATCTGGGCTTTAATGTATCTTTATTTTACAATTTACACACTTTACACCCCATTCAGTGGTCAGAGTCAATTTAACATTTTTCTCCTTTTTTATAGTTCATGTGCCACTTTTAAAAGACTTTTTGAACCAAAAATTAGTTTCTTTCTTTATGTTTTATGTACTGAATTTTGGGAAGATGGAAAAAGGTGTATCACATATTAATCAACACTTTATGAATATATATATCCATGGGAGATTATTCCTGTTTTATACACTTATCCTCCAAGAGGACTGAATATTAAAGTTGTGAAAAGATGTCACTATTTTTCAGCAAGACTGTAGGCCTATAAAAACATTATTTTCACAAACTCCAAAATATAATAGTCGAAGTAGACAAATGAGATGTTTTTATACCATTTTATTGCAATATAAATTATGTGCATATTTGTAAATCGTTGGCATTACATCACATGGCCTGAGTTAAATGACTGTCTCCCCCAAGATACAGAGGATTTGAGAGTTTATTTGAAGAAATTCACGACCCAGAAGCCTCGACACCTTCGTTCCGTTTTCACTGCGTGTTTCCGGTCGGACTCATTATAGTGTCACACCGTGTCTCGCAAACATCCTCTCTGGCTTGCAGGGTTATGAAAGCGTGATTAGTGACTTTATAACTGCGCCACCGGCTTTAAACAGGCATGGCCTAGTTGGATGGCTTATTTAGGACCTCGGCTGGGACCGTCACGCGTCTTCGTCCCCGGTGTGTCCGTGTTCAGACTCCTCGGCTCGGTCGGGATGGACGACATGGGTCTGGCACTGAGCCGTTCCGCGCTGGAGCGGCTCGACTTTGACAACGTCGCCCTCAAGAAACTTCCCCTGGACCCGTCCGAGGAGCCCGGGGT
>OOFC01002527.1:0-10138 GCA_900323345.1 Pseudochromis fuscus | reverse complement strand
CGGAGTTCTGCCGCGCTCATGTCGCTGCGCAGAGAGAGCAGCGGCTTGCTCAGCTGCCCTGTAATCATCGGATCCTGGAGGGAGCTGAGAGCCCAGGTGGGAAACAGGGAGGAGGGGAAAAAAAGAGAAAAATGCCCCTGGTTAGATGTGCTTCGGCGTCTCACCCTCACCGGCTCCTTCTCTATGTCTCTACTCACTCTCTCTCTCTCTCTACCCCAGCTTCTCCTTTCTATCGCTCACTCATCACTCTCCCTCTCTCTCCTGCTCCCTCCCTCTCCAAGCTCTCTCTTTTATCTGAGGCTGGTGCTACCCCGCTGATACTGCCGGCTGCTGCCTGGTGAAGAACTGTTACGGATCGCGTGGCTTTACCATTATACCCTGCAGTCCTAAAACGGTGATACATCCATCTCCAAGGGCTCATTACTACCTGACATGTGCCTCGTCTTCGGCAAACACTAAGCTGACAGCAGTCTACAAAGAAGTCCATGGGCTGCGCGCTGATAAATAAATGAAATAAATCTAATTCTACACCTAAAAAGAAAGAGATGAGCCCAAATACACTCTGCTGATTATGTCAATTTTCACATATTTGGGGACGCGAAATGAGATCAAAGGTGACATCTTGCAGCGGAGTGTGAGCGAACATGAACTTAAAGGCCTGATTTAAACAAGAGATGAAGCCAATGATGTCCCCAAATTTTTATCCCAATTATCTGCATGATTTTTGCCAGTGCGTAGAAACAGGACTGGACAGCATCTGTGCGACATGATTCTCTCGTAATATAATAAATTTAGACAAAAGGAAAAATAAACTACAATATGATGATTCAAAAGTGCCCCCCAAAAAAATATATTACGAGAAAATTTTATAAGTGGAGCTGAAGGTTTAAATCCTTTCCTTTAACAATTAAGAAATTACAATCTACGGATTTATTTTTAACTTTTAGAAACGCTAACACCAAACTTTTTAAAAAGCCGTGAGAAAACTTCTCTTACCTAGACACAGCTCCAGAAGAAAACAGAAAAAAAAAAAAAGTGTTTTCAGAGAGTCCAAATGTTGAAATCAGTCAAACAGCAGCTACAACATGCCACCACAGCGCAGAGACCAGCTAGTACATGTTTTTCTACTGAACCAGAAGCAGCCTCCTCAACCTTCCACTATCTGAATGGCCACCACAGGTTCAAGCCTGAGGTTGCTTCCTAAGACAAGCTCTGGAGATGCCACCTCCTCCTTCCCTCTCTCTCCCTCTCTCTCTTCACACACACACACACACACACACACACACACGCACACACACACACTCTCTCCCTCCTGCTTTCACTCCCTCTGTCTCTTCCCCCTTGTGTCTTCTGACTGGAAAGCTCCTCAGACAGTGTTCACCCCACCTCAGGCTCTGAGGCGCAGACACGGAGCAGCAGGACTACGGCCCTTTTTCTTATTTATGAATCAAGTCCAACCTAAATATGTCTGAGCAGAGGACAGGTGACCGGCTCGTATAGGCAAAGAAAGGGGACAAAAAAAGAGGAGCGTGAGTCCTATCTCGCCCCCTGCATCCATCAACTGCTGCCCCCCCCCATGTCAATCCTGGTGGTCGATGCATTCCTACCCAGAGGGGGCTTTTTAATGTGCTCATCAGAGGAATCTGCCCTCTTTGATATGACACATGATAATCTATGAAAATGTTAATCAATAAAAGTAGTTTAAGCTGTCGTTAAAAAACGTGAGCCGACTGGTCAATACTCATATCCCCGGTAACAATGTCACTAGTCATCAGGGCTTCATTTGTGGAGCACTTAAATGTGGGACACTGCGCATCAATGCACCTCCCTGCCCGCCGAGGTAAACACATTTTCCCCTCTGTCTGAGCCTGGCCACACTCTGCATGCATTTGGGTCCACCCCCCACCTCCCACCTCCTCTCCTTTGAGTTGCTTGATAGGTCCACTGGAGGGCAAAATTAATACCTAATTGAATCTTGCAGTCATCAAAATAATCAATAGTTTTTTATTATTTATTCTTCACAGTCTGTTGACTGTTTGAAAGCTCAGAGGGACAGCGGAGAGCACAAGGCAGCCCTGAAATTTCTACCGTTTCACAATGTAATTTTCACTGGGGCATGAGAGTTTGCAAGACCTATAAAAAATGAGAGCAGTGGTTTTTGTTGGGAGGTGGGGGGGAAAAAATAAAGGAAAAATGGGAATCTTTGCCCCAGCAGCTACGATGAAAAATAGAATAAACAAGCTACTGACACTTCAGAGAAGGGCAGGGTCCTTTCTGTCCATCCCTCCATCTTTTTCCCTTTCCCCTTTTCTCCTTATTTCATCATATCAGGAGTGTGGCGGTACCTCTCTAATGCTGGCATTTCTCTTCCTGACAGACTCCAAACAAGTGCTGGGAATGAGATCAGAGCTCTAATCTTCCCCTGGCCTCTGAGGCTCCAGGATAAGGGGGCAACACATCTCTCACCATTTTACGCAGCTGTTAATTACTTCAAAACAGCCAGCCTCGCCTATTTGCAATCATGCCACCAAATTGGATGTTTTTATTAATTCAAGCCGTGGGAGTAATGTAATTACACGTAATGGGATAACTCTAATCTCATTGTAACAAATACATAATAAAAAAAAGGGATATTTGAAAAATTACCATAAGAAATTACATTACTGCTTCTAAGCAGTGGATGTGTAACGGATTAGCTTCATTTTTTAAAGTAACCCTCAGACCCCTGATTAAGGCAATAATGTGGGCTGGTGGATGTGAGTGTGTTGAGAGGGTTGGCAGGAGCAGACGTGATGGAGAAGGTTTGTCTCATTTCTTCTCTGTTCACTCAGCCTGGCCACAGCTCAGGAACAAACTGGAGGAACAAGAAAAAGCACTTGATGCCCCCCCTCTGCCTCCTGCTCACCAAATACCCCCAGTGGCCGGTGAATCGGTGGTTAGCGTCACCAGATATCCATGCTAAGAGCTGGTGGTCTTACCAGTACTGTCCCAGTGCGAGGGACACCAGGTGACAGGTTTCAGACGACAACTGAACACTTCAGGTTAATAAATTAAAAAAAAAGGAAGAATTATTCCAAATGTCATAATATTGTTTGATCTTATTCGTGATGATCTCTGAATTTAAAACAGACACAAATATGTTGCAGTAATAGGAGGAAGATAAACACAGGAAAAAGCTGAGGAGGCTACAGTTACACAGCAGTGGAATCAATTAGTCAATCAAAAAATGTCCTTTGATGGTTGAGTCTTGATTTTAGTTCAGTAAAGATAGTTAAGATTTACTGATCTCAGCTTTTTGCATGTAGTAATTTGATACTTTGACTTTTTTGATACTAGTGAAGACCTTTGGGTTTTGGAGTAATGGTCACATCAAACAAGTAAAGTGAATACATCACTTCAGACTGTGGAAAATAATAACAGAAAGTTTTTTCTCTATTTTCTGACATTTTCTGGACAAAATGAATAATTAGCTAATTTAGGAAATAATTGTGGCACTGTTAGTTTCCCTTTTCTTTTTTTTTTGCATTGCATTGCACATAATTTTCTCACCACCAGTGTGAACAGACTACATATAAAAAAGTTTAAATTAAGTGTTGTGTGATTAAAACTTAGATGATGAGTTTTAGGATCTTTTTAAGTCGTGACACAGAGCCTTGTGAAAATGCAATTTAACAAAATTATAAAGCTCTTTTTAAATTTTCTATCAACTGATTATTCTTGCTGTTGAATACGTATGTGTTTTGATAAGTTCTATGCAAGCAAACTGTATTATTATTGAAAGCTGGAGCAGACCTCGGCACACCAGTGACCCTTCACTAAAACAGTCTAGTCTGAAAAACGTACAACAGAATCAAGTTTTTCATCTAAAAGAAAGAATTCTCTTTCAGGTTTTCTGTGTCCTTAAACATTAATATAATGTCAAATAATGCATTTGCTTTGTCTGGGTACATGACTTTTAGAGATAGAAAATGTATTTCAAGCAGGTTACTTGTCAGAAATCAGTCTGTGACAGCTTTATTTTAAAGTGTTAGCACAGGTTTAAGTGACATGGTGCCTAAAAAACAAATAACTACTGTTATTAGCTAATTTGTTACTGTAACTTCATAAGTTAATATTCCTGATAATATGCAACTGTAATGAGAAATGATCATTTCAATCTTTAGAAATTTGTTTTAATTGCAAATTTAATTATAAAAAGGAATTAAATATTTATTTTTCTTTAACCTCACTCCTGTGTTTAGTTTTACACGAGTAATTTGAACAAAAGCTACAACAAACAAATCATAACCTAATGTAAAATAATCCAAACATATGGTGTTTATATTTATATTTAGTCATCTTTCATAAGTGCAGTGTTGATCTGACTACCTCAAAAAAAGACTAAAAAGTGAAACAATTATAAATTTATTCAAAGAACTAAATACTGAATATTGACTTCGTGGATAGAGAACTAATAAAATAATAAGAGATTGACAATAACCAATAATTGTGAAGCACTAATTATATTATCTTATGTGTATCTGCTGTGTTACTCTGCTGCATTGGGCAAACCTCCCAAGACACTGATGTCTAATGTGGTTTGGTAGATGATGATTTGTCTCCCCCTTAGGGTTATTAGCCAAACTGTTCCCCTATCTGACAGGAAATAAATCCTTATGTACATGAGTGACAGTTTCTTCTCATGCATGTAAATGTTACTGTTGATGTGAAACCTTTCTATGGTTAACTCATTAAAAATGCACCATATTTATATTATTCTCTAGTTAATTTACTTCCTCTGGGTGCACTCTTTTGGAAGAGCAGACCAGTGGTGTAAATAGTCAAGACTTGAGATGATTTTTTTTTTTCCACGCTCGTTAATATGATCAACAGTTATCCCTCTCTACTCCACTAAAGCTAAAATGCTCCCCAGTGGATGGTCGGTGGGTCAGTGGAGGCTGAGGGCTATCAAAGCAGTGTATTAAAAGGAGCTCTTTGAAGCTTGTAAACCACGGTGCCCAGCAGGTCCACAACAGATGGACGCCTCTGATTGGTCAGGTGAGTGTGTGTTTTTTGCTAGATCGATCCACCGAGCTGACATTCTGGAGCATCAAAGCTTTCAGTGCACTAATCTGACTCCTCCTATGAGGGCAAGGGTTGTTTTTATTATTTTCCTTTTTTGTCTATGAAATGCTTATACCCTAGATGGGCCCCTGCATGTTTATGATATGAGAGCAGGCGAACCATGTGTTTTACCACTTTGAAAGGGAATGAAAACATATTGAAATCGAGCACGGACACTGTATTTATCAACTAATAAATAATGCAAAACTATAGTGAGAGATGGGGAGAGAGGCAGAGAATCACGGGGCCATCCATTGGACATACCTCTGGCAGCAGAGGAGTGACACCGCAGAGATTCACACACCGCTGCTCCTCAAAGTCAGTTTCCCCTCACACTGTCTCTGGAGACCTGCGCCACATACACACTCATGAAAGGTGTGAAAATCTGATTTCCCAAAAAGGATCGGTAATTCTCTGTGAGGGTGGAAGCCGCAATCAATAAATCATTGCTAAGCAGATTGTAAAGAAAAAAAAAATTATTCCCCCTTGGTATCAGTGCATTAGGATTCTCCTGAGGATGGATGAGGCAAGACGGGGGTGTGAGACAATCTCAATAAAGAAGAGGGAAATCATACCTTTGGCATTCATCTGGACTCAACAGCAAGCAGCTGTCAGCAGAGTGACGAAGGACCAGGGGAGTCGACCAATATCTGAAGGGTTCATTCAGCGCCAGTGTTCAGGATTGTCTGCAAATACACAAAACCAGTGACCTAATGGGTTTTTCTTTCTTAAGAAAAACATAGGTGACAATAACAGAAAAGTCTGTGCCACTCAGTGATACAAGGAAACCCCATTTACTGTACAAATACTGTATAACTCCATAGATGGTTGATCAGATTGAAATCTTAGGAGTTTGCAGGCCTAGTCAACACTTTGAACTATTTCTCATGTTCCTCTAATCATTCCTGAACAATTTCTGCCGTGTGGCAGGGTGCATTATTTTGCTGAAAGAGGCCAGTGCAATCAGGAAATACCGCTGCCATTAGGGGCTGTACGTGGTCTATAGGTAGCTGTTACGTGTCAAAGTAGCAGAACATTGTCCAGAGCATCACACTGCATCCACCAGCTCGCCTTCCTCCCATAGGGCATCATGCTGCCATCTCTTTCCCAGGTAATAGGTGCACACCATAGACCGTACAGAAATGGACAAAGCGACCAGGTCTCAAAAACAAGGCCAAAGCAGAAGTGAAAAAAGATACAATACTCCCAACAACCACTAGATGTTGGCTCCAAATAAACTCTGGTTCCATTTGACTTCAATTTAAAAATCCTCATTTTCAATCATGAAATACTATAACATAGTCAATACATTTTGTCCACAAGACATTGTGATGTCCTCTGGAAACAAAATCCATAATTAAGTAGATATTAGGCTTCAAAAAGAGGAATATTTATGAGTGTGGTTAGTTTGATTGACAGGTCTGATCTCCAATGAGAGCAGCGCTGCCGTAGAGTCTCATACGCATTGGACGGTGTCCTCAGGTTCAAAGGTCGGCCCCGCCTCCTCACTACTCCCATCAAATCCAAACATGGTCACTTCTACATACAGTCTATAGTACACACAGGTCTGGCCACCCACATGATGTTAAAAACTGTTATTCATCAGACCACAACACCTTCTCCAGTGCTCCATGCTCCAGTTCTAACACACAGGAGCTTTCAGCAGTGGACAGCAGTCAGCACCGACACTATGACTTACACATGCACAACAAGCTGCATTGCATTGTGTGTACTGACAGCTTTCTGTCATAGTTTTCTAGCAGCTTGTGCTACATCACTGCCTGTCGCCAGTTGTCCTTCCTTGCACCACTTTTGGTACTAACCCCAGCCATCAGTCTGGTCCTTGTCGGATCAATTTTTCTGCTTCCAACGCTTCAACCTGCAACAACAGACAGTTCATTTGCTGCCTAATACATCCCACCTTTTCACAGGGGCTATCCTAATATGATGATCAATGTTAATCACTTCACCTGTCAGTTGTTTTAATGTTGTGTATAAATAGTATTAATTAACCAAAATGAAAGGTTTACGCCCCAATTCGAGTCTTGCCAGGGACCTGTGTTGCATGTCCTGCCCCTTTCTCTAACATTGTATCTCCTATCATCCTGTCAGCTATCAAATAAAGGCCCAATAATAATAATAACAATATAATATGTAATGCTCCTCTGTTGTCATGCAGTGACAGATCATATCTATACTGCAGTGCAATTTAAATACAAATCATCTACAAGTAGAAGTCATGAATTCAGTAAATCTACTTTAAATAAAATATCACAATAACTAAACTAATTAACTAAAAAACAGTTTCATAATTACCATTATGCAAAAATACCACTGTCTTTCCAATTATATTACAGTTGTCACGTTGAGTGTACAATACAGTAACTTACAATACTTTTAGTGAACAGCAAATGTAGCGGTGGAGAATAGAGAAGAAACATAAATTAAAATACTTCAGTGGTACCACCTGTACAGAATGAGTTAGCTACTTTGCACCACTTTATCTTAATACTTTTTAATCACTGCAGCCATTAGCGGCTTGATCCACTTAAGGAAAGTTTGGAGGACTACAGTCTAGTTTTAATTTATAGTACCTGGCACCTGCTCAAATTGTTAAAGTAGGTGTAATAAAACGTCTGTGATGATATAATTTATTGTTATGTATACCTGTGCTTGGCGAAGCTTTAGACTTTGAAAACTTCAACCGAAGAGATAGACATTTTCCTCAGGGACTTGCTGTGACAGATATGAAAAATAAAAACGGTTAGATAACTTAAAATTGAGCAAAAACGCTGCTTTATATATTTATGGACTTTTGGGGACATAAAACACACAAAAAAATTAAAACACACTTATTTTTCACCTGTTGCTGTTTGTTAATTGGAGCCTTTACCTCTCGATTCGGCCGTTAGTGTCCTCTCTCGCGCTCTGCCTTCAGACTTCAATACCCAGAATGCCTCACGGCTTCGACTTGGTCATGTGATTTAACTTATGACAGGGAGCAGACATCGACAATAAACATTCCACTTTGTTGTATTCGGATGTTTTTGCACGAAGCAAACCTTCCCTGGGGATTTAACATGCATCTCTGAAAAAATATAAGTCTTCTCTTTATATTTAACGGTAACTGACATCACAATGGCGGAAGTGGAGGAGCAGGTAAGCTAAACATGCTATAGCTAGCTGACTAATGATGTTTTATACAGAGCTGCATCCAAATAAATTACAAATGAGTCGGAGATCATATTGTCAGCTGTGTTTTGATTTAATTTAGCTTGTTATCTAACATTGTTTGTAGCTTTGCGATTTCATTATAGCTTTATATTGATGTGACATCTGTTTCTCAGTCTCTAAAGAAATACTGTAGTTTAAATTCAAATGCAAAGGCCTCCAAATGTGGCATTTCTGTGAGGTTTGGTGTCTTATTTTAATGAATACTGACTCCTAGTCTTGTAATTTCAGGGAAGGAAACCTAGCGAGGAATTTACAGATGAGTCTGAGGTAAGAGACAAAGCAGCCTAATCATTGCCATTTTCTGTCACTGCTTTTCCCTTTAAAACAGTGCTTCTTAGGATGAGGATGATTATATAAAGAGGCAAGAAAACTAGACTTAAAAATGTCATACGGTTGCACCACTATGTCGACGTAAAAATGCATCAACGGTAACATATTGTCTATGTCAGAGATGTGCAAAAGTTCTGTCAAGCATTGGTGATTTTTGAACTCCATTAAAGATCTCTTCCTCCTGAAGGGACTGTAGTACACAGCCAGCCTTTTTCAACACAGCTTGATCCCTGAAGGATCTTTGTCAGGTTCTGAGAGGTGTCAAACACTCATGAATTACAGATAGCTTTCTAGATCTGTCAATATTTTGACTGAACTTTGGCATGTTACAGTACACCTGTACTTCTGAGAATCACACATGGGCTAAATAAAATATTACATTACACATCATCCTGGCAGGAAGGGGATTTGTCTTTATAGGAAGCAGAGAATGGAATAAAATATAGGAAATGGGCTGCATTGGACACCTGCACCTCTCTGAAGAAAACAGTGAGCAAAAGGAAAGTTCCAGACTTGTAAATAGAAAGAGCTTCTATGTCTTGTTTTCTCTCTGTGCACCAGGTGTTCAGTAGTGTAGGACATAAACACTCACAGATATACAGCGCTACAGACTGTGGGTGTCTCATCTAAGTGGCTGCAAACAGCTGATTATTTGCTTAGAATGCTGCAATATACTGTAGCTGGCTTGGTGTCTGCTGCTGCTGCAGGTTGACAGCAGCAGCCCTGCTCGGTGAAAGCAGTGAGCGCCTGTTTGCTGTTCACTCTGCTTCTCACAGAAGAAATGAGCAGGGTAACAATTTGTCAGAATTGTGGCTCTTGAAAGTCAGAGAAGTACTTTTCACCAGCGTTGTAATTTGGCCAGACAAGTCTGATTTGTAATGGCATAATGCACTAATAAGCTTGGTTTGTCAGCGTTGTATCTTGGTCTTGTTACAGCGAGGTTTCAGAGTAGTAAGTAGAATGCAGTGGATCAAACCTGATAAATTATATATACACTGAATAATATACTGAAACAAATTAATTACATTTTATTGGAGCTAGTAAGGTGAACTGTGACCTAGTCTGTTTATTGAAATAGACGATGCAACCAGCTCTCAAAAGTGAAGCCTTTGTGTTTGTGGAAAAAAGACAATACTCCAGATGACCACTAGGTGCTGCCTCCAAAAAACTCATGGTCATTTTCAATCATGAAATAAATGGTAAATGGAGTACATTTATATAGCGCTTTCATGACCTGAGCTAGGTCCCAAAGCGCTTTACAACGCAACTCATTCACCCATTCACACCAATGGCTACAGAGCTGCCATGCAAGGCGCTAGCCACCATTGGGAGCAACTTAGGGTTCAGTGTCTTGCCCAAGGACACTTCGACATGTGGACAGGAGGAGCTGGGGATCGAACCCACAATCTTACGATTCTCAGGCGACCCACTCTACCAGCTGAGCCACAGCCGCCCAAATACTCAGTCAGTA